>WYDI02008535.1:0-44466 GCA_009867235.2 Psittacus erithacus | reverse complement strand
CCATCCCTGGCGGTGTTCAAGGCCAGGTTGGACAGAGCCTTGGGTGGCATGGTTCAGTGTGAGGTGTCCCTGCCCATCGCAGGGGGATGGAACTGAATGTTCTTATGGTCCTTTCCAGCCCTAACTATTCTATGGTTCTGTAATAGACAGTACTTCCACACAGTGAGACAGCAACCTTTTCTGCCGAAAAAAACCACTGCAAGTCTTTCACATTTTAGCCCAAGTGGAGTATTCCAAAACAAAAATGCCCAAAATGAAGTGAGCCCACATGTGATAGTCAATATTCATCAATTACTTTTGTCTCTGTACCACTTTTGTTACAGCGAATCTTAGACCTCGACTTGTCTGACCTTTTTGGAACCTCTCAGTGGTGTATGGACTATAAAAAAACCACTTCCCCACATTCTTGTATTGATAAAGGAGCTCCAGTCCTGCAAAGTTTACAAACTAAAGAAACAGCAGCTGCTGTCACCTCCACAAAGCTGGAGACCTGGAGCACAAGAACTGAGACGATGTCCTATAGCAGGAAGCATGTATCAGAATGGAGAGGACCATCACAAGCATGAGCCTACAGCTGGTGTTCCTATTGAGATATCTGATGTCTTACAGTAGAGCAATGTTTTAACCTCTGAAGAAATGCCATGTTTCTTGGTGGTTTTGATGAGGGAACTCAAGCAAGGCTGAAGAGTTTTATTGTTGACCCTGTACTCTGAAGAGAGTTGGTCCCTCCAAGGCTTGCTCTTAACCCTGAGAAAGGAGACTGCCTATTCCAGAAGTGGCAAAACCTAGTATTTCACAAATATATCTGCACTAAGGATGCAATGCAAGCTTTTTTTCCAGGCTGTCTCCACACCCCTGGTGCAGTGGACCTGTTCTGGTACATAAAACACTGTGTAAGGCATGACGAGAAGACACACGAGCATCCTTTAACGTCAGTACAGACCATGGAGCTGGCAGTTCACCCAGGCCTGCTGCATGACATGAAGCTGAGAGTTACAGCCAAAGCAGCTAATAGTCACCAGCCACCCAGGGACATGATCTGCAAGGTCTTGTGTACTGGTGTTTCTCCATCACTAAGTACCTCTGAAGCCGTAATTCCGTTTTACATTTAGTTAATGGAAACCAACTGGAAAGATTCCCACTGACTCCAAAGGGCCATGCCTCAACACATAATGTATTAATGGAATAAACCGCCCTGTTAAATCATCACAAGTCATGGACAGACTTGTTCCTCAATCCTAAGCCACTGTCCAGATGATACAGCTTCTCTTTAAGGGAGGAACAAGAGGAGTTAACCCCAGGACTAAAGACTGGGCTGCTGAAAATGCAAATTACACACTCCCTCCCTCCAAACACCTCTGAACATGCAAAAAGGGAAAGTCAGAGCTCAATCTCCAGGGCCAGACCAGAATGAGCCACTCTGATCCTGTGACCATCCCTTAGCAGCCAAATCCTCCCCTACGTACCCCAGGGGAATCTGGCTACATAGGTAGTAAGGAATGTGCAAGAAAAGGCTGCTGTTGCTCATGAGAGGGCGAGGATGAAAGTGAAAAGATAGAATCATAGAATCGTTTAGCTTGGAAAAGACCTTTAAGATCATCGAGTCCAACCATTAATCCAGCACTGCCAAATCCACCATTAAACCATGTCACCAAGTGCCACATCTACACGTCTTTCAAATAAGCTTACTATGGAAGGCTGCATTTTGCTGCCTGCGATACGTCTCCGTACACTCAGCCTGGCTCCGAGCTAGCGAGCCCTGAAGCTCTTGGAACCTTCTGCTGCAACTTTCCATCCAAAAACTCCACGTGGACTCACTTGTAAACGGCAGGAGATTAGAGAACTTCCTGTCGTCATCACTTATTCACAAAAAGTTTGGAAAAATCTTGCTTTCCACAGGAAAAAAAGAAGGATCAGGTCTTGGGGGGAGGGGGAATAAAATATTTATAGTGTACATTACCTAAAAAAATAATTCATATGATGAATCTTTATCTTAAAATCTGTGGACTAAAAACAAATAAATGAATCATTCAAATCATTGTGGAAACAGCCATGTTTCATGTTATTTATGTGTTTAATGCTCCTTTTAGGCTTAGGGGTTTTTCTTCTTATAAAGAAAGGCAGTTTTATTAGCATTGCCGTGAATACCAATGTCAAATTCTATTTTAACAGTGTTCAGTGATGCATGAACATCCCAAAGGCAGAATTTTTAAAGCCCTCAACCCATTTGTTAAAGAACAACCGGACAAGTGGAACGGTTTTTCTTTTCTTTCCCTGCAACCTTTACAAGACAGGACGAAATACGGCTTCACACGGATGGTGACTGTGCCAATCCCCTTTAAAATTAACAGGCATCTTTTCACTGACTTCATCTGAACTTTGGATCAGAACCATAAAAGTCTTTTTCTACTGGCAATCAGTCTTTGTGATCAAAACTATTGATAAGATTGCAGGAAGCCAAGGTATTTGTTCAATTCAATTCCAACCAGATGGTATGGTACATTCCAGTTTTACTCTAGAGACCTTTAAGCTGCCACTTACGGTGCAGGATGCCATTGGCAGAGCAGCAGGGATGGGACTCCAGTAGGTGCTCCTAAGCAAAGGCAGAAGATGTATCTTCTTTTAGAAAAGGAAGAAATGAAGGGAACCCTGCTATGAAAAGGAACAGCACTGTCCCAAGCCCAGCCATCTTTTGGGAATAGCAGGTTTTGTTTCACCAAGACAGCAGATTCATCTTTGCTGGGTCTTTCCTCAAACGCGTTACCCAATGCAGGTCTGTTCCAAAGAAACGCCTGTCCATCCTCTGCTGTGGTATTTCTAGCTTCAGCCTTCCACACTTAGTTCTCAAGGCAGGAATTCACCTCCTTATTACACACCTTCTCACCTCTGTTTTTCTTTTCCATGCCCATACCATGGGTGCAATACTGGCTCTGCTAATTTGGGCTCGGTTTAGCACAGCTTTTTTTTTTTCTCCAGCCTACAATAAAATATGAATAAACTTATAATGTTCAATTAAAACCCCAACCTTCTTCTCGCTGGCCCTCACACCTACCACTTGCAGAGGGGGCTGGGGACACCAGTTTGGCCACATTCCCACCCTATGCCTTATTGTACGGATTGGTGGGCTGAACCCAGGACACAGGCACAAGGTGAGCAGCAAGGTGGGGAGGAAGTTGTCTAAGCCAGCGGTGCCTTGGGGGCTGCTGGGGCCAGGAGGTCACAATCCAGCATGTAGAGAACATTGCTTTCAGAGACAACTGAGTGCGAATGATGGATGGAGGGTTAAGCGCCTGAGAAGGACAGAGGTAAAGTGCTGTGAGAACACTTGGTTTTGCTCTTAATACCTCTGAGGTATAACAGTGTCTTTTCTTAAAATGATTCCCCCAAATACTCAGTTTATGGAGTATCAGCGTGAAAAGGTATGATGCTGACTGCTTAATCCTGGGAGGAGAGAGGCTCTCTATGGGATGCTTGGCCAGTATCAGTGGACTAACATCTGCTAAAGACACAGCCCCCCCATTTCCTTGCATAGATTCAGGCTGCTCATTCAAACAAACCCTTTGAATGAGCAGGTGCAGGTCCAATTAGCATCATTAACCAGCCATAAAACAAATGAGTAGTGTGCTAAAATCCTCTCTTCAGATGCATACCAAAAAGATTACATATATGTGAATAAGCATGTGCTGAGAATCTCTGGGAAACCATGTGTTACTGAGCTGTGGTCTTTGGGATTTGGCCATTTATTTGCATCAAGGGTACACTTTAATACTGAGTGTGGGTAATGACAACATAAGAGATCTACCACTCTCTACCAGGACTCTTCTGACTTTCCTAAAGCCTCAGGATGTGAGTGGGAATTACATTATTATTATTATGAATAATCATAAAAGAGAAACACCAATAGCCATGACAAGAATAACCCAAACTATGTCAGACTTGTTAAAGGAAAGTTAAAGCAATTTGGGACCTGATTTGTTGAGAATAAAATGTCAACAGCATTTAGACCTGTGCCTCACCTGGCCTCAAGCTCAGCAAGGGACTTACGTATAGGCCTAATTTTAAACACACAATTCACGTATGTGATTTAGTGGGTGCATTTTGTGAGTTTAAAATTACATATATTTAAGAGCACTGCTGACTCAGGGGATATATTCTTGTATTTATGTTGTAGCTTCAAATTCTTCATAATTACATTACCCCTCCCGCTCTCTTCAGATATTTCCATCTATCCTCTGTGTCAGGAAAAGTCTCTCTTTCACAGTTTGTTAATCAGTTTATGATAACACAATCTTCATCGTGTTTTCCTTGGCAGCATGCCTTGGACTGAAATTATTTAGTGATCTGAGCAGTAACTGAAGATTAAGGTTTGTGGCTGTGTGCACTTGGGTCTCTCTGTGAATATGAACCCAACAGAGCTGGAGACATCCATCCTTTTTTAGGATCAAGAGCCAAATTACTAAGAAACAGTGAAATGTAGCAGGCTGGTGTCATGGTGGTGCTGCTTTGTACAGATTTCACATGGCATCTAGGTTTGTATAAACATCTTTCCAAGGAAATCAGGTAAGTTTAGTCCCTCTGCCCTCTCTTCATACACGTGGACGTACATATGCATGTACACAAGGATGAGGCAGAGAGCCTATAATATAGCCTGAAGTCATTTATTGCCTGAGGTTGCCCCTGAGGTAGAAGGAGTTGATTTGCCCTGCAACCCCCAAACTGAGCTGTGGGCCTGTATCCCCAGCAACAAATGGTCCTGAAGGAGGACATACTTATTCCCTCCTGTTCCTGTGATTAACCTGTGATGGTTCTGCAAGGAAAACCTAATGGGACCTAGCCGGACTTTCCCACCATAAGCTACATCTTTCCCCTAGAGTTATTAGAAGAATCTTTATTCTTTCACTACGCTTTTTGTTTGACAATCTTTTAAGGCAACCACAGGTTTTCAAAAATCCATTAAATATTAATCAAAGAAAGAAAATCAGCAGTAAAAGTGGTTTAGGAAGTGGAGGTGGTGGCTTACTGATTCGTTTCCATAGAGCAGGAAGACGTGTGGTTCCAAAGCTAATGAAAATATAGACCAAGAAAAAAAAAGGAGGAAAAAAAAAAAAGCTTCAAGAAAATTGTAAAAAGAAAATAAATGAAATAAAAATCCCAGTCGCCCCAATTAGTTAAAGGAGGGAAATGAATGCCACCTGGACTGCAGCAGATATTGGACTGTTTGGGTTTTCAAGAGAGGAAAAGAAATTCACTTTTCTCTCCCCCTGTGTCCCCACTTTTCATCTGTCTTAATTCGTTCACGTTATTTTGTCAGACGTCTGCCCAGCTCCAAGTCAAATAACCTTCCTCCTCCTGCCTTTGCAGGATAAAACTGATCCAAGCAAGGGAATACAAAGTGCGTATCTGAGCAATCTTGGCACTTGGGGTGTATAAACCCAAGCTTAAGCCTTCTTCTCAGTTCTAGTTTGTAGGTCATCCCTTTAAAAACCTGCTGAAATACTTTGCATAGCCAAAATTAGCCTTGTAAATACCCAGCTCACTGTGCCCCAAAAAAACCCAACTACGGAACTCAGATTTCCACTGAAATATTGAATCATTTCGTTATTGCCTTACATACTGCTCCTGCCTTTCAAAGAGCAGGTGGCCCTAGTGCCGATTAGTTAAACAAACATACAGAAAGGAAGAGTTAGTCTGGCAGAGGGAGCGAATAAAAGCTAATATATCTTCTTGCTGAGGTCCAAAGAGCACGCCTGTGTACATACAGACAAAGTGCCCACAGGAGTTGTGCATCGTTTTGTGTTTTACATGGTGACAGGGATTTACCAGCTTGGATGGAAAGTAAAAACAGAACCCCATGCAGGGGCAAAGCCTGGCTAAAAGAGCAGAACAAATTGTGTCTTTTCCTCAGGAAGGCTCCCAAGGAAACAAAAAGGTAGTGAGAATCGCAGGCATCTGGCAAGATCAAGCAATGATGGCTGAAGACACAAAGCCATTGTCAGGGGGGAGAGGGGATGATGCCTAATAGCTACTTTTGATGATGATAAATGGAAGAAAAAGCTAGGTTTTTTGGGGTTGGGAGAAGAATTAGTGTCTAAAGCAGTAGGAGCCGCTGCCTAAAACACATAGCTTGAGTTCGCCAGGTGCTAAGGGCTAAGGATTTGAATTCCTTTTAAAGGAGCAAAGGAATTCATGCAGGGATTTCTTGAAGGGGAAGGAGGTAAAGGGAAAGAGGTAAGGGAAAAGGGGAGGAAAAGTAGGAAAAACATAATGAGAAATATCACAGTAGCAAGGAGAGAAGGCAGCTGAATAAGTCAAGGATAACTAAAGAAGCACATGAAGCATGACCTTGAAATGAGACTGCTGAAGTGAGCTTTTTGGGTTGAGTGCTGGCTGGAAAAGGGGGCTTGGACTGCTGCCCAAGGAAACTGCCTCCCGCTATTTAATTCCTAATGAGTTCAGGGAACAAGGATTTTGTACAGCCTTTGAAATAAACAGGATTGTGTTAAAGAAATACTTGAGACCATCATTAATTTCTACTTCCAGTGGAAACAAGCCATGGGACCCCACATCCCGGCTAATCACTTGGGTCAAAAAAGTAACATAATGCGAATTTCAGAGCTATAGATTACTTTGTAGGGCCAAATAACTCTAGGTGTTCCTTTCATGCCTGTGCATTGTGGGTCTTCAGAAGAGAAGGGTCATTGCTAATAAATTATTGTGTTAATTATCTGCTGGAGGAATTCAGTATTTAAGTTTCTTACTTTTCCTTGCTTCCTGTGCCAATTTTTCCATCCCTGTAATTGTCCTTCCTGTTTATGCAATTCCATATGCACAGTGGCTACTAAAAGTCAGCTGTTAAAACTGTTTACTGTAAATATTTACACTGTGGCCATTAGTGAAATCTCTATCTCTGAATGGATGATGGATAGCAGAGGGTCTAATCCAAGAGAGACCCTGTGGGATAAACAGGGGAAAGTCATGTGCACAGGCTGGGAACACTGCTTCCCATTCCCTTCAAGACAGAAGAAAACTATGTCTTATGCTTGGGACATTTGCTCTGAAACATGCTAAGAAGCACAAGGTTATTTACTGATGTCGGTGGCATTCAGGTGCCTGAACACGTATCAATTAATACTGAAAGCATTCAGTGATGGGAATAGAGGGCTAATGGGTTACTGCAGAGTATAATCTAATGAAGGCTGGATTGCACATGGACCAGGCTAACAGTACGTATTGTACATCTCAAGGCCATGCTGTGAGCATGGAAGGCAGGAAAAGCAGAGATGCTAAAATATCAAAAAAGCCAATATTTATCACTAATGGAAGCTGCAGAAATTAAGTCAACCCCTGCCTGATGCCAAGAAATATCAACCCATGCTGTGCTCCCTGACACCCAGGTCTCGGGGCTCTCTTTCAGTGCTGTATTATCAAGGAAGTCTGCACTTACATGTCCATCCCATGTCACTGTAGAATCACAGAATCATAGAATAGTTAGGTTTGGAAAAGACCTTAAGCTCACGCAGTTCCAACCCCCCTGCCATGGGCAGGGACACCTCACACTAAACCATGTCACCCAAATACAATGTACAATGAGCTGAGACTGCTCCTGAGCCCCAGCTGGACCCAACCTGACAGCAGAGCTCCAGAGGAGGCAAATCCAAGGGCCATGGTGCATGGGTGTAGGGAAAAGAGCTGTCTTCCCACCACAGCATCCCAGCTCACACATCCCATACCACAGCTCTATGCTGCCCACCACTGATATTTCTCTACTTGGATACTAGGTGTCATTTCCAATTCTTCACCTGTCCTTATTTCTGTGCACTCTAGTTCTGCTTTTAGGAACATGACCCATTATGGATGCCCTTCTCTTCATGGCATCCTGGGCTCTGGGTTGCCAGCAGCTCCTGGATGAATAATGGGCAGTCCATCACCTTCCAAAAAGGATGGATCTCAAGTGCCTGTTCTGCACACTTTTTGTCCCCAGTACTCTTTCAGAAACAACTCGTGCGGCAAAGCACGTATCCTCATGAAAGAAAGACACTGAGAGAGAACAAAATGAAATCCCCTCCAAACACTGCACTATTGGGGAACAGCAGATATCAGCAGGTATTTGATATCAATCAAATATCACTGGAGTAATAGTTTGGACTTCGTTCAATGTTAGTGGAAGTTCTTCCATCTAGTGCTGTCGGATCAACCCTGAAAGAAGAGTAGCCTCATGTAAACCTGCATACACCTCCTTCAGCCAAGCCTAAAATCCTAATTGCACAAATGAGAGAATCAAGAAGGTGTTGTTCGCTGGAAACCTCCAACTAAACAGGTCATTATATCTTAGGATAGAGACTAGCCTCATTCCACGGTCCTAAACAGAGTTACGTGTATTATTTACAAACCAGGATAGAACATAATCTGAAAGCACGTGCTTAAGTCCCTTGTTTAAGCCGCAGCATGTGTTTAGATGCTGTTTGCAGGGATGGACTGTCCTGATGATCCATCTGATGTACGTCATGGAGCATGTCCTTTGGGGAAATAACTTGGCAGTTTACTCTGGATTTAAGATAGGATTTGTAAGCACATGAAAACACTGTATGACTTATGCCTGCACGATGGGAAATGCTGCACATGTCATTAAACACGTATGAAATTATGGCAACTTCTCTGTTGTCATTTTAATTCCTAGACGAAACGAAAATCCACAGGGAAAGGACCAGGCTAATAACACTGATGAATACCCTGTTCATGGACATTCATCCTCATAAACAGCGTTATACTCAACTCATTAGCCCAAAGGCTGAGTAGAAGCAAGCTAGAGGATAGCAACAAGCACGGGACTCATCTGAGAGTCAATAAGCAAAGGAGTGTGGAGTAAAGGAAAGGACAGGACCTTTCTTGAGCACTCTAGCGAGAAGGAGATGGAGAAAAGCCTTGTGGTTGACACAAGATGTCACCTGAGAACCGTAAGAAAATGGATGTAGACAACACAGTTCCAAATCCCTCTGAGGAATTTGGATTAGCAAAGAGACTGAGGCAAGGAAGAGCTAATAGCTAGTTTAGGCACCAATTTTGTGGGCATTTGTGGCTGTAGGCAGAGGAGGCAATCCACAGCCTTTCCCTGGCAATGACAGAGAGGTGACCCAGGGCCACGCAGCAGCACAAGGGGATGAGCTTATAAAGCTCAACAGCTGCCCAAACAGAGGAACCACTTTTTGGTGTCATTCAGTGTGAGGATGGAGCCAAGAGGCGGCTGGTCTCTGCGCCTAAGTAACAAGGGATAGGGCCACAGGAAACGGCCTCAAGCTGCACCAAGGGAGGTTTAGACTGGATGTTAGGAACAATTCCTTCCCCAGAGTGTGCTCAGGCATTGGAACAGGCTGCCCAGGGCAGTGCTGCAGTCACCACTCCTGAAAGTGATCAAAACCATGTAGATGAGGTCATCAGTGACATGGGTTAGTGGTGCCCTTGGCAGTCCTTGGGTAATGGTTGGACTTGATGATCTTAAAGGTTGCTTCCAACCTGGTTGATTCTATGACTCAAACCCTGCTGGCCTGTATCAGATGTACAGCAACGTTCATCTTCCACATCCACACCGGCACACCTGCGAAGGGAACTATTAGAAGCTCAGTTTTGGTGAAAACTCTGTTCTCTGCAGGCTGCAAATCCATAAACCTCCATTTTCCTCCTTGCAGCACAGGTGCCCCTCTGATCAAAGGGAAAACAAGCCCTTTCTTGAATACAGCCTTTCATTTTGCAGAAGAGCCTTCCTTCCCACACCAGAATTAATCTCAGCACAGGTAGTTTTCCATTTGAAGCTCAACCTTCCTTGTGGGAAAGCTTATTTTTGGACAGCGGTATAAACGCTCAGCCCAATTAGCCACTGCTGCAAATGGTCTTTTAACAGCAGCCAGGGTGGGATTAGTCATTCCCAGGTGGGAAGGTTTGCTCCATGCGTCACCTGCCAAGCTCCACACAGCCCTTTGCTGCAATGAACAGGAAATGGATGGGATCTGGTGGTATCATCTTTGATTTCTCTCTGTAAGGTGTTTTATTTCTGCTGGCACTCCCCGAGCTCAGGCTTGGATGTGTTTATGACACGGCTTGATGTTAATGTGAGTTTTCCATGCTCCTCCATTGCATTCTTACTCCTCAGTCCCCCATGTGTTACCCTGCTCTGACCTACCGCACGTATTGATCTTTTCCCCACCTTTTGAGTTTAGGGCAAAAAAGTCATCATATGGAGCAACAGATGGAAAGATCAGAGCAGAAAACTGTCTTCTGCTTGGCAGAGAGCACAAAAACTGGGCTTAGAAGACCACAGGCACACAAAGCCATATCATCTGGAACAGGTTGCCCAAGGAAGTTCTGAAAGCTTTGTCGCTGGACATGGTCAAGGCCAGGTTGGACAGGGCTCGGAGCAGCCTGGTCTAGTGGAAGGTGTCCCTGCCCATGGCAGGGGGTTGGAACTGGATGATCTTAAGGTCCTTTCCAACCCAAACTATTCTATGATTCTATATCGGTGTCTTACTGGTCCTCCCCCTGCTGCTAGCGGACCATCTATGCCACAGTGGGCACACTGCAGTCTGCCCCGCAACAACTAGTTAAACTGAAATTCATTAACTTCAACTCAGCCGACCCAAAGCTTACATTGCAATGTGCTTTCAAGTTTGGTGGTTTAACCTTACCCCTGCTCACACTTGAAGTTCAGACACAGGTCTGAAGGCCAAAGAGCTGCATAAGCTCATGGGATTTTGCTAAAGCCCCTCTTTTCCTCAGAGTCTGGTGGGGAAACCAAGGGCAGGTTCCCACAACCTCAACTAACTCCTTTGACATGTGCCTCAGTTTCCCCCTCCCTCAAACAAAGACAGCCATGGCTTACAATGAGTGCCATTGAAGAGATAACCACACTCCGCTCCCTGTTATTGACTTTAGAGTGGCATTTCCTCTATCAAGAACGAGCCCCACAACAAGGTATTTATACCTAGCTGCGAGACAAGCTTGCTTTTTACCCATGCCTGCTGCACATACCGCACAGAGGTGTTGGGAGGATTAATTACTTAGCGTGTGCAGAGGGCTTTGAAGATAAAATGTGCCAAGTAATTACTATGTCTTTTACTGATTTGGGCATGCATGGACATTTTCTTGCTTAATGGTTTGTTGATTCTGTTGACTGGCAGCGCAGCACAAAGCCGTGTTTCTTGTGAGGTTTCTTTTTCTAGTATTACTTTTAATAGGCTTTTTAATTGCAGTATTTACTTTAGTCACCTCTTAAAAAGCTAATTACTTGTGATCCTGTTTACATTTTTGTTTAGCACAGACAACAATTATATCTTTTCTCCCACAGCCACAGTTACTGTATTACATGCTGAGCTTGATCTATTTCCCCCCCTCCATAAACAGGACTTTCTGACCGCAATAACTTATTTCCCTGGTCATGCTCCATAAGGTGGAGTGAATCTTGGTAAGCACTCTCTGGTTTGCCCATGATGAAGGGAACAGGGCAGAAGCTGTGTTTGTTGTAAAAACATGATAGGTTCACCCTTTGTATCCTTAAAAGGTGTAAATGGGATGTGAATGTAAATAGAGAGGCAGCGCAACAGGGTAGGGAAAAGAAAATGTATGCAAAATTCAGTGTTCTGCTGATCATGGTGCCAGGAATACCATTCAGGGAAGGCATTAGGCTTTAATTTTAGGAGGACAAGCAAGCAGTCAAGTGGGACAACCGGGGACACTCGCTCCTGGTGGAGCTTTATGAAAAGCACCGCTAGAAACATCAGCAAGGAGGCACAGCAGAGGGTGGTTCATTGAGGGCAACCCAACCGGCTTCATGAGAGCTGGAAAAGAGGAGCCCAGCCAACCACCCATGCACCTTCTCATTGGTTTGATGTCTTCCGCGGTATTTAAACTACCATTTCCACTTCCACAAACACCCAATTAAAGGAAAAGACCTCATTAGACAGAATCTGGCAGAACACCCCTATTTTTACTTCCTCAACCCTTAATGCCAGCATTAAGCTCCTCTGCAGCACACAGGCATCTGTGGAAAGGTCAAGCCTAGCTCAGAAATTGCTACCACCAACCACCAGACAAGAAGGGTTTTCTTGTGCCCTTAACCTCCTTTTATTGCTGCTCAATAACCTGCTGCACAAGGATTTCTAAGCTGAGAAGCTTACAGCAGATTACTTCTCTGCCTACCCTTACCCCTGGCCTTTGAAAGGACACCTAGTCCTGCAGGTTGAAATGAAGACCTTCCCAAGCACTGAAAGTGAAAATTAGATCTCTTCTCGATGAGACGACCTTTGATTTACACTTATCTCTTCCTTTCTTCTCCATGGATTGTTTCTCCATAGACAGGCTGCTGAGAAAGCAGTTTCAGTGAGGGCTAAAAAGGAGGAGGTCAAGGTGAAGAGGTGAAAAGAAACTCCTGCTATCTGCTGAATTATCTATGTTATCTGTACTTCAGCCAGTCACCTCAGCTCTCGCTTTGTGTTGTAAAACTCAAAGTCCCTATAGTGCTTTGCTCCAGGAGAAACAAACCCAACCAATCCCTTTTGTTCCAGTTCAATTGATGAGGAAAAAATGGTTTAAACACTTTCCCCCATCTCCATGGTCCAAGGGCCTCAAGGCACAGCCTCGCTGGCTTGCATTTGCAGAGCAGAGAGGCCAAGGGAGATGTTCCTCCCAGCGCATCTCCTTTAAGATACAAGCCAAAAGAGTTAGCAGATGGAAACACTGGATTTGACTCGCAGTGATGCCATCCAGAGGCCAGACAGCTCCAAGGGGAGATCCTGACATGCAGAAAGAGAGCTGATACAGCTACTGCGCAGGGATCTTAGGGGCTCATTCAGTCCTGCCTCTGTATTTACTTTTCACAGGTTTCATGTGCATTGCAACAACTTCTTTTGCCCCAGGAACTCCCAGCAAGTGCAGGATCATGGAGGCTGCTCACAAAGCCAGGTTCCAGGGAAAAGCCCTCCACCTCTGTCTGTCCTGCCATCTCCAACTGAGGTCAAGGCAATCCTGCTGATTACTGCATGCATTAAATTCATTACAACAGCAGAAGTCCCTCCAGGAATCCTGCAGGCAGGTACAGCATCCCAAACCTTGCAGCGCAGGCAGGCTTCAGGAGTATCATGTTTTTCCAGGCAGGGTATTGAAAGCAACAGGAAAACAACTGTCTCATTGTTTTGAGCATCCCTAAATATTGCCAGTAAAGATCTGGTCAGCTTTCCACAGTCTGCGGCTTCAGAGGTTTTTCCATCAGGGTGATTTATTTCATCAAAACAGCTTAGAGGCCACCAGCTGTTAAAGCGCTTGTGGGAAGGGCCAACTCAATTCTCATTATTCACTGCAGGTTTCCCTTAATAGAATCAAACTGGTTAATAAGTGCTAATACCGGTAATACAGTCCTCTGTACTTTGACCTAAATTCTCCTCCAGCTCCCAAGGGGGTGGACACAGGAGGAACACTGGAGGATTTCCTCCAGCGCAGGGACAGACAGGATTAACCCATACAGGCAACCCTCCCACTGTGGTATAGGAGCATTTTAGGGTCTAGGCTCCTTTGGATTGGATAGTGCGCAAAATCCTATACAAAACCTCTGATCCCAAACTGCTTGTGGTCCATCAGCATCTAAACTGCTTGGTCTCAGTCCTTGTTCTCCAGAACGACCTTTCCCTGCTGCATTCAACCAGTTCAGAAAGTCAAAATTAGGTTGGTTTTCATTAGGAGAAAGATAAGATGCGGCACAAACAGTATTCCAAGCTTGGCAGCTGCATTACCAGATTGAACACAGAGCTAGCAAGCAAATATTACTGTGAAATAAAAGGGGAAGGAGGGTGCCCTTACTTTTCCTTTTTTTCCTCTGGGAGAATACCCAGAAAAATCAGATTGGTACAAACACTGCAAATGCCATTGTGTTTCTGTCAGGTTCATTCGGCAGGTCAGGTTTAAATGAAATGGTTCGTTTAATTGCTTTCATTGCCACATAAGCCAAGTTGTCATTTCAAGTATATGAACCACGTGTGCTTCTCTAGGATATATGCAGAGCTGTGGCAAAAGCAGCTCACACAAGCAGGTGGAAAGCAGAGCATGGAAGGCGATCTGGGGTGAAATGATGCAATTTTACTCCTAATGGTCCCAACCCCAGCAAAAGCATGTGTTGTTGCCCAAGGAATTGGCCATGAAGTACTCAAATAGGGACAGGTATCATTCAGCTTCAGAGTTAACACTCGAGGGTGTTGAGTGGGGCACAATTTACACCTATGATCTGGTACAGCATTACAGCACTTCCTTTCTCTACCCCAGAAAGAAGAGAAATCTCAGCATTCCCAACACTGACCTCCCGCATGCTCAGCCTGTGCTTTCCGGATGAGTTTTGGCAGTGAAAGGGAGGAAGGAAGGAATGTAGACTCCTCCAGCCACCAAGTTAATGGGTTTCAATGTGTAATTAGTGTCGTTCTTGAAAACCCACGTCTTGTCACCACTCTAAATGTGTTTAGCTTCTGTTTCCTCGCTATTTTGGGATCTCATTTTTCCACTAGATCGAGGAGATGCTTCCCCTCCAGTGTGAGTGTTCATAGATGATTAAGACATGACTGGAATCCTCTTGGCCTGCTCTTTGCCTGTGAAACCTTTGCCTCAGGAAGGGCAAATATCCACTATACAGTTTGGAAGCTTGACAAGATCTGATGTATTAAGCAGGGACCAATAGATCTCTGACTTGTATCTAGCCCTGGGTACCACACTTCTTTAGGACAACCTATGCATGGTGACCATGAAATAAAGACTAATTTTCTTGTATTGGCAAGAGTAATCTCATGGGATTTCAAACAACCCTGAAAATCCCAAAGTCACCCCAAGGTAGCTAATTTAGGAGATGGATCAGCATGTCCTCTCATTGTCATTACTGGGGAAAAACATGTACCTTGAGAGGTAAAGTCAACTTTGAGTTAAGTGGTGGGGAGAAATTCTTCTCTCCCTCCACTTTTCCCGTCCATATCAGAGAAATACCATCCCATTGATGGAATAAGGGAATATAACTTGACATCTCTGCCACTAACTGTAATATATGATGTTTTTAACACAGGTATTGCAGGGTACATGGCCTCTTGGCAGCTCAGGCAGTGTCCAAAGTCCCAGTGCCTGCACCCACCTCTATCCCAGGTAGAATGTGCATCAGGGGCTGGCTTCAGGCACACCCAGCTGGGTAAGTTAATGAAGTGCATTCAACCCTGCAAATGCAGAGATCTAGAGTTACACATTGCGTATTTCTGCTCTCTTACCTGTTTTATTCTGATTTCATATTTATTTGCAAGCCAGCACAACTGCAGAGTTCTGAGGAGGGATGCACTTACCTTCCCCTGCCTTGAGACAGGCAGAAAGACTTAGGAAAAGTCCCAGAAATAAACTCTGCTAAGAAAATGCAAGAATTGAACAGTTCAGCTTTCAAGAGTCAGATAATGGCAAACAGAAGGTTGAACTTTTCCCCTCGTGTGCATATGCATCATGATTCATTGCATACTCCTCTTGTGCTATTCCTCAACTATTGCAGTACGCCGTAATTTGTCTCAAGAGGCAAACAGTAGTTTGCAGAGCTGCATACTTATCTTGGAGCAGCAGGGCAAGGCTGAGTTCACAGCACACCCCCTTCTTTATGCCCAATGCACTGCTAAGAAGGACAAGCTTGCTAGTGTCAGGGAGAAGCAAGAGCAGGGCTGCTCCCTAAAGGAAAATGCAGGAAAGCCAAGCAATAACTCAACAGGGCAAGGGGCAGGCTCCAATGTAGCTCAGGTTGGGCTGAGCTCAAATGGGGACCAGCAAAGGTCCAAGGTGAGGCTGGTCAGAGAAATCAAGGTCGGTTAGCATCCTCAGGGCCCCAAGCTGGTGCATGGATGTCCCCAAGATGTGGACACTTGACTTGTGGCTTCAAGCATTGCAAGCCCTGAAGACAGTCCTTAGGGTACAGGCTGTGTTATGTCAGATCAAGGGGTCTGCTTCATGGCTAAGCTGAAAGCTGCACCGTGCTCCATGCTATGCAGGATTTGGCCTTGCGAGAGGAGACGTAGTGGTAGGTTTGAGTCACTTCTGGCAGCAACCTTTGAGGAGTTCATCATCCCCAAAGCACAGCTCTAGAAAGAGCTCCTTTAGAAAAGGGGAGCCTGAAGCCATGGCTTTGTGTCCACATATCCACATATCCACATCGCTGCTTCTTCCCAGCCAGTCTGGACCAGTGAAGCCTTGCAGACCAGTAATGCCAATACCCCTAAAGCAGGTCCCTGAGCAGACATCTGAAAGCAGTCCAACCGCAGCACTGACGCCACTGAGGTCAGCATAACCCTGATGTCAGTTGAGCCCGCTGCCCGTGTGCAGGACACACGCTTCCCGGTGCTGCACACCGAGTAATCAGCTATTCCCATGCAGATGAGCCCTGGGAGATGAGCAGCAATCAGCACTGGGACCTGCAGTTCTGGGAAGCGCAGACCTCTGCTTTCAGAAACATCTCACTCCAGGAGTAATAGCGCTCAAGTCTTGCAAGTAATAAAAAGTAATGGGAAACAGATGCTGCCGTACCTTAGATTAGAATCTATGTTTAGATTTCCAAGATAATTTTTATCTCCGATACCTTGGCTAATGTAAAGGCTGATATGATAAATGGATTTTCTATGGAGTCCGAAAACAGCGCGCCTGCTTCAGAACGCAACCTGATACACAGTTGTCTATGGCAGGGAGACAGAGATAAGAAACAGAATTGGCCTGAACAAGGGTCAGGATGGAGAATGCATTACACGTATGAGGTCAAATGACCCTGGACTGGTGCTGGAGGGGGAGTCACATCTCCCCTCCTGCCTGCCCTAAGAAGGAGCTCTTTGGAGGGCAGGGGAGCATCCCCTTGGTCCCTCCCTGCAGCCTCTCAGCGAGGACATGATCTTGGAATGACCCTGGGATACCTGTCACTTCTGCAGGGAAGTGAAACCAAGTTCTTCAAATACTAAGTGGGGTGAGCTCACGTATCCAGTACACTGACTTAAAATCAGCCGCTAATGGAGAGAGCAGGGTACCGCACTCCAGCAACCATACTTCCACTGGCCTGCAGTGTTAGGATGGGCTTTAGACCTCCCTGCACACCCACACTCTCCTCAGCTTATTCGAACTATATATTCTGAAGCCTACTTTTTCTCCATAAGCGATCTGACATCCTTTAATATCCCTTCTCCCCGTTACCATGCCTCTACTGAGGCCAGGCACAGTTTGGTGCCATGCTGCTACCACCTTTTCCCCACCTCTTTTTCACCATCCCATTGCTGCAATGGCCACAAATGGTGGATACATCCCTTTCCATGGTCTGCAGCAAAAAACCAATGGCAAACACAAAAAAAGGAAAAAAACCAAAACGGGGGGAAATAAAGAAGATTTTTCCCTAAATTATGTTTTTATTATTATTTCCCCTGCCTAAAAACCCTTGGCAAAGTAAAGCTCATCAGTCCCTTCTAACATTGTAAGCGGAGGTTATGTAATATTTACGGTGATATTAATGCAATCAATCAGCGTCAGCAAGTGGAGATGAGGGAGCCAGCTATGCACACGAGAGAAGTGGGGAAAGGGAAAAGCACAAAGGGGTCCCTGTGATGGCCAGGGAGGGATGCCAAATGCTTTCCCTGCTTTCTAAAGTAATATGTTACAAAATCACACAGTCTGCTCTGGCCCAGTTCATTAAACATAATTGACTGCTCAGTGACTTCCCCACAGACCCGAGATGCCCACCAGCGCCCAGGGGGTCACATAAACACCTTCCCTCCTCCCATTCCAAGGGGAGGACTTGGCCCAGCCCTGCCGCAGCTCAGTCCCAAATGATGTCAAAGAAGCCCTTGTTG
Source organism: Psittacus erithacus (assembly GCA_009867235.2). Taxonomy (NCBI): domain Eukaryota; kingdom Metazoa; phylum Chordata; class Aves; order Psittaciformes; family Psittacidae; genus Psittacus; species Psittacus erithacus. The sequence continues at coordinate 26,602 of WYDI02008535.1, read as the reverse complement.
GATCACGGGTTATTGGGAATGGTGAAAGCATCACGGATAGAGAGCTTGCGCTGAACAGAAGGGCTTTGCCACTGCCCCATCCACCTGCAATGAAATGCCAGTGGCTGAAAAGAGACCATTCTTCCCAAGGCGTGTGCCTTCCAGCCACCAGGTAAGTGACTTTGCAACCCTGAAAGCCACACAAATAGCTACTTCTGCTGCTTTGTTTTCTCTTTTAGGTGGAAATGTTAAAGTCCAGAGGGGGTCATTGCCAGGGCTTGATTTCTGCACTGCCATCGGAGGCATTTTTGGCAGCAGGGAAGAGGCACTGATTTGCTGTACAAGGGTAGGAAGCGGGATCTGCAGACAGTTCTAGAAAGGCCTCAAACCCAGCCCAACTGGGCAGCCTGAGAAGGGGTCAGCAGTTGGCCTGCAAGAAACTAGGACCATGCTGAAGAGCAACAGCTGGGACTGTGGTCCCATCTCCATCTACCAGCAGGGAAACACTGCAGGCATGTCTGAACCATATCTTGGAATAAGTGTTCCCTAAATAACTGCTGTTGATGTTTGGAACACAGCCTACAGTTTGGCAGAGGCCAGCTGTGGGATTGATGTGGACCATCACAAGCTCCGACAATGCTGCAACTAGGGGTCATTGCTGCTCTGCCTGATGGGCCACTCTCACTAGGAGAAATAGGCAAATCAGTTCAGAAGAAATTCAGGGCATGTGTTCATAAAGCCATGAATCCTCCCTTCAAAATAAGCCAGAAGGGATGGAACCTTGTTTTCTTGATCTTAAGGTATTTATGCAACTGTTGAGATAATGGCCAGATGGTTCTCACATGCCAGTAGACCTGCTCAGTCATTTCGGCTGGAATTTTGCAGCTAAATCTGTCTCATCCAAGAAATGCAGGTCTACTCTGGATGGGACACTGCCTGTTGATGTGCTTGTCTGAACTGAATGATAGCAACTTCCAGAATTCACCTTTGCGTGCTACCTAAAGGACAAAAGTTATGTGTCTTTAGAAAGGTGAACGTCACTGGAGAAACCTAGGCAAGGACCCCAATATAATTAGGAAAAACTCAAGTGCTGGCAAGCATGTAGATGCCTAAACCCTACAGCAGAGGATTTCTTTGACCAAGAATTCGGTTTAACCTCTAAGTGAGAAATTCTAGGTATGCTTCATCAGAGGGAGGAAATCCAATACAGAATCATAGAATCGTTAGGGTTGGAAAGGACCTTAAGATCATCAATTTCCAACCCCCTGCTATGGGCAGGGACACCTCACACTAAACCATGTCACCCAAGGCTCTGTCCAGCCTGGCCTCGAACACTGCCAGGGATGGAGCATTCACAACTTCTTTGGGCAACCCATTCCAGTGCCTCACCACCCTTACAGTAAAGAACTTCTTCCTTATATCCAATCTAAACTCCCCCTGTTTAAGTTTGAGCCCAATCCATCAGTGCAGTGAAAGAACAGAAGGGACATACAATTTCCCATGTTTATGCCTGCTATGCTATCCCAAAACACAAAGCCAGAGGCATGCTCAGGTCACAGATAAAGACTTCCCCCCCCACCCATGGACCAGAGAAAGCCAGACACCACCACAAGGAAACTCTTACACCTTCAAAATGAGTTTACTGACACCAACCTTGGTTAAAAGGCAAGGGACGGGTGAATGGCAGAGCATCAGCTGCTGAGCTGCTGACCCTGGTGCAGATGGAGATAAGGCTCAGTGACTCCTTTGACCCCGAGTTTGGAAAGAGCTGTTGGCCCAGCCAGGATTGAGAAATGCCTGCTCCCTGGAGGAGGATGAGCACATGGGCAGCTGTGAGCTTTCCAAGAGCAGACCTCCCCAGACATTCACTTGGCAGTGATACCCAGTTGTCTTTGAGCAGGCAGTCAACATGTGATCAGTTTGGGCTCCTTCCCATTTACAAGTATGACTCTTGAGGAAAGCTTGACATCAAATTCTGCCCTGGTTAGACAGTGCAAAACTGTCCGAGGCCAAGTTCTGTGCACTTCTGACTCCTGAGCCAGGCTCTCTTTTCTCCTCTGACCAAGGGAGTCTATTTCAGGCTGAATTCCTAGTGACATGAGCAGGAATTCCTAGAATAAGACCCTTATGCACAGATGGAAGAGCAAACTGTTTTGACCACTGAGCAACCCCAACCCACTTCTATCAACTCCAGCTTTTTGCTCCAGCTTTAGGTTTCCTTGTAGATGCTTGGAAGCTTTCTTCTGGGTAAAGTTCAGTGCTCTTTGGGAAAAAGGGTCCCTTTATTGTTGCAGGGACCTACCCCTTGCACCATCTAGGTGCCCACCAGATTCCCTAGAAGCCTTTGTCACTGAGGACCTTCATCACTGGGGGCAAAGGAAAAAGATCATCTGCCCCAGACAACTTGAATCATGTTGTATAAGCAACTGTAATAGGTGTCTGACCTTCCATCAATCTCTTTTTAATCTCTATAGAGAGAGATCTTTCTTCCAGTGAGCAATTCAGAGCAGGAATTAGCCTCATGTGCAGGCAAGAGCCTTATAGAGTCACCTTTCTCTCCCCCCTGCCCACAGGGGCTGATGACCAGCCTAAGCTATGTTAGACATCTTATGTAGGCACCTGGAAATGAACAAGATGAATACTTCTCTGGCGCTCTACCCTTTGTGTCTCCATCCCATAGGGCAATGCCTTATCTGTGCTTCACAATCCAGACAATACCTTTCTCAACACTAAACCAAGCAAAGTTTAATACTGGATAGAAAGGTGACCTAAAGCATTTATTCCAGGGGGCCAGAAAGGACAGCAGCAGTTGCTTTCTCTGGTCTGTGGTGGTATTCACAGCTTTCCCTGTATCTCACACTGAGGCAAAAATTACACAATGCTGTGACCATACATTTATCCACACTTCTGATGCTTTAGCAATCTGGTTCCTCAGCTAGAGGCTGCAGCCAAAGCATATTAAGAAATGAGCCTGTGAGCTGAACATATGCTATCAGCAAAGTCTCATTCTATTATTGCCACTTACTATTTCCTAACAGGAGGGGAATGCACATGAGGCTGTCTTGAGACAGCAACGATGCAGGGCAAAGCCCCAAATTGCTTTAAGCCTTCAGGTCACTTGCTGTCACTGGTCTGCAGCACAAAGGTGTCTGGTTTTGACCTACCAGATAAGGCTAATGGAAGGAATCATCATAACAAAACCACTTCAACAGGACCTGAGGTACTGGCAACCACCTCACCACCACACTGCAGCTTACATGGAATAAGAACAGCTAAGCTGCAGATGAGCTCAAGATGAGAGATGGCTTAGGAAGAGCAGTTCACCCCAGTCCAGGGGAGCCATGGGCTTGGCCAGCCGTCCCTGACTAATGCCGAGTCCATCCTGTTTGGTTATAAACACAGCACTTGGCCGCTGCTCTCGTCTGCATTTCCATTTGTGCTGATAAGACACATTTTTAAGGCGATGTTAATTGCCACACTAGATTTATTAGCATGGATATTACCCATGTTTTCCTTTCACCCCTCCCTCTCTGCAGCTCAATCCATCATTTTTATGAGAGGGCGAGCTGAGGACCACACCTCCTCTGCTTCTAGGGGATGGCACTATGAACATCAGCATCATCATCACCCGTTGACTGGAGTTCATAGAAAGCTGTGGGTAAATCATAGAGTGAACTGAGGCCTGAGAAGCCAATTGTATCGTTTTCTCTTGATAAACCCTGAGCAGCTCCAGGTGCCAACAGCATTGCACCTAGCTTGCAGCAGGGTAATGAGAACAAAGGGCTTTTGGTGTGGAATCCAAACCACATCCTCCTATCAAACCCCACCAAGCAAGCATGCTAAAATGGCTGAACATGCAGCACGAAGCTATATAAAGCTGCAAGGATAATAGCCATTGTTTGGTGCCAGGCTTGAAGCTAAAGCAAGTTTAACAGGAGGAAGGTTACAGGCCTCTAATGGGACGTAAACTGTGTTTCTGTGCACAGCAGAAAGTGTGCGCCTGGTGTCTGTGCGGATCCTTGCAAATTGCATCTTGAAATGTAAGCATTGGTGGTGCCAAACAATTACCATGTTTAGAGAAACTGATGGCCTACATCTGTTTAAGATACTTCTCAGTGTTTAGACTGACAGAACAGAAAACATTCTGCAAAGAGCAAGCATAAATTGCATGGTTTGATATATTATTGTTTTCCAGTGAGAAGAACTCGCGCAACGTTGATTACTCAAATTCATTAGCACTGGAAGCACTCTAGAGTGAACGCATGCCATAAACCTGCCTTCCTGCATGACAGAGAAATAGCAACATGTAAGGAAACTCTTCCATAGGGCAAACCCGGTTTGGGACTAGAATGAAGCAAGAACAGTCTCATATCCCTGCACCATTACAACCTTCCTGCTTGATCTTAAGCAACACAAAGCTCTCTCTCCATTGAGAAGTCAGCCTTGATTTCCCAAAGATCAAAAATCTTTGCCTCGGCTCCCAGTCTCTGCAACAGAGATCCATTCTTACTCCAGTTTAGCTATTTACAGCCAGACTGAGCAGAAGAGCAAGCTGAGTTCCCATCCTGACCTACTTGCAAAGGATAGCTGGATTGGTTCAGTACAGAGAAGCCAGGCCAAAAGCCCTTGGCTTTATCTCACCTGCCTGCAGCAGCTCTTTCTCTCCAGTCCAACACTGTCCTTTTATTACTTTGATTCCTTCCAGCAGGCTCTGCCTCTGCAGAGTCAATGGTCCCTCCTCACACCAACATCCTGCTGGCACCACGAGATGCACCTTCTTCAATCCAAGCAGCTTTGAACATGAGCAAAATATCCAGGTGCTTTAGGGATGAAAGCAGCAGAGGTTTTGTAGATCATGACCATGAAAGCAAAGAAGGCAGAGCTGTACGGTGCTGCTCCAACAGCCCTCAGTGACACAGCGGCTCTTCAGGGAACTCAACAAGCCAACACAAACTAGAGCCACCTCCAGGAAACCTGCGATTGCAATAGCCAAACCCCAGGACATACTGGGCTTTGGCAAACCATCTTCCCCAGCCACAGCAGCACTAAGCAGCGCAAACCATACAGCAACACTCCACTTCTTGTGCACATACCCATAGGCTTGCTTGTACAGCCATCCTTATCTGCTGTGCTGTAGTGCTTTGCCACCTGGCTAGTCAAAGCAGCCTGCCTTCCTTAGTAGCTTGAAATCTCGCCATAAATCTCCCCATAGGCTCGCTCTAAGGTGACAATGTTTCAGAACAAAGAGCCCCATTCATCAGATGAGCCTTCAGAGTTCACTTTCTGACTTTTAATGTTAATCTTAGAGGGGGCACATGGCAAGTTTTATGGGCAAAGTACACTGATACCCCAGAAAGGACACCCTCCTCTGGAACTCGTTATAACCAGGTCCCCTTGGGCATGGCTGCTGTGCAACAAGTAGGAAGGTCTCTCCTCAATTATACTGAAAACAAATGTATGGCAGAAAAAAAACCCAGCTCTGGAGCTTTCCCATAGGTAATTACCAGGATTATTATGGCATCTAAGCTTAGTAAAACACTTGCAGTTTCCATTCTTCTTTTCCTCCCACCCAGTCCCTTGTATTTAAGACCATTTATGTCTCACACACACATGCATGAAGAGGCAGCCATATCAAACACATCATCACCAATAGGCAGAGGAAGGATGAGGGCTTGGAAGAGATGGAGGCTGCCTATGCATTGTATGTTCATATACAAACTCCTTAAACCAGAAGCACGTGCAGGGGGGAGGTTGTTTTCCCTGGCACTGGCAGCAAGCCCTGTGTAAGCACTGCAGGCTTCAGAGCACCAGCATGACCACGGATGTCCCTTGGTGAAGCACTGCATCTGTCACAGCAGCTCCTGAACCAACACGGGGGGGATACCCCAAAGCAGCTCTTTGCAGATAAGCAAGGAACAAGAACCATTCTTCTCCTGTTCATCCCCAAAACACCAAGCAGATATTCTAAGCATTGCATGAGTCCAGCTTGGGGCAGACAGATTCATGCAGGACGCTGGAGAAGGACCGCATCTCCCAAGAGGAAGCTCTCTGGGGCACTGGGAAGGTTTTAGCCTTGCCCATTGCAGCAAAGCTGCTGCAAAAGTTCAGCATATGCTCAGCTCCATGACATTGATGCTTCTTTTTGCTTGCTTCAAGTACTGAGCTTGTGCGTGCTCCCATGGGAGAGCATCCTGTCCCCTCAGCAACAGCACTGTCCATATGGGGCTCTATGTGTTGTTCCAGCACTGCTGCCTCTCCCCCAGTCCCCGACTGGAGCTGTGTAAAACATGCAGGCATTTTCATCACTTAACTTATGGCTGCCCTGAGGGAACACGCACAAGGTTACCCAGCGATCTCTAAATCAGTCCCAGAACAACCTTTCCCAGCCACTGGAAACAAAAGCATTTCCAGCAGAGTTCCATTCTTCTTTTCTCTGTAAGAAACCCCCTTTCAGACCAGCTCAGCTGTTACTCTTGAGTGTGAGCTGGTGGAAACACACACAAATACCTGCAGCCTCACTGAAATAAGTGGTAAAAGCTGCTATTGTATTCCAGGAGAGTGGAATGGGTTTTACACCCATTTAAGGAAGGAAGAATGGATTTGTATAGCACCTGCAATGCTGAAGAAAGCATGGGGCAGGTAGGTGCAGCATCTACCAAGCATCATCTAGCAAGCAAATTCCCAAGAGGTGGGGTGTTTATAGACCTTTACTCTCCTACCAAAGTAACTCAGTCACTGACATCTCAGTGAGCTTCACAGGGTAAGGTTATGCTATATTCTCATTTGGTTTCATGAGCACTAGGGGATGCCCTATTCTGCACTCTGTATCCATTATCACCAGAAGACTGCCCAGGCTCTTGGGGAATGAAGATTTTTGTGCTTCAATAGAAGCAACCCCCTGTTAGAGACCTGTTTGCTCTGTTCTCCCTCTCTCCTATTCTCTTACCTATAACCACAGCCCCACACCAGGCAAGTGAACCAGAAACACCAATAGCACATGAGAAAGGGCATCCCTGATAAATAAGCAAGTACTATGAATAAGCACCCCTTTATGGCCCCCTTTTGGAGTGATATCTGTTTGTAGCAGCCTACATGACTGTTCTTTCCACCAGGATGGATGGGTGGATTTCAGGTGAAGCAAACCTAACAGTTCTGCTGCCACCTCTCAGTCCAGCTGTGCATTTCCAGATGTCTGACATGATCCCACACACTGGAGCCTTTAAAGTTCCTCATTAATTGCCTAGGACTAATTAACATCTAAGGCTCATAAGGGTGCCCAGCATGACTGTGCACCAGAGCAAGGCCAAGCCACCGCTACCCATTACGCAGGGACAATCCTGAGGACATCTCTAGCCAATGCTGAAGGACCTTAGCAGCTAGATTAGCTTCACGTGAAGGGATACGGCTTTGCCATCTGGGTGAGGAGACACATCAGGGTCAGCGCTCTGAGGTAACAAGTTGTCCCTACACAGCCAGTTGCTGGATCTGCTACACATTGATATTCCTATACAAATAGACTTGGAAGCTGCTCACATCAACATTCAACTGGAGGAAATCCCAGCCACGAGCCCACCGGGATCAGGGGGATCAAAGCGTTACTAATAAAGAGCCATTTCTCACCCTCCCAGATCCATGCTCCAAAACAGTAGGATGCAAGAGGGAGGATTTCTCCTAAGCTGAGCTGCTCCAGCAGGAAATGGCACATTTAGCACTTCTTTCACGACTGACTTTTCACCATATTTCTTTTGTGCCCTCTCCCAAGCTCTGCTGATGGTGATAGCATCCCAACATCCCTGTAAGATCCCTTCATCTTTAAGAGCAGCACCTTACACTTGTGCCAAAGCAATCTGCACTGAGGGTGCCAGTGCATACCTTCTGCTCCGCCGGTCCTTAGACATGGCCACAACTACATCTCTCCAACTTGGCTCTACAGACCACAGTGGCATCAGATTAAGCCTTGAGCTGTGTTATTTTCTGAGGTTTGCTCATCACAAATGTTGACAGTAAGGATCAGCTTTAAGTAACAAACCAGAAAAGAACCAATTCCCTTCCTTATATTCAATCAAATCCTGTTGGTTCCTTCAGAAGAAAACATGCTGCACCATGTTATTACACAGGCACAAGAGGAAATCACTCTGTGGATTTGGAACGCAGATATTAATGGGCTCAGACTGCAGTAGAGGGCATGTTCATTTTGCAATCAAGTTACTTTCTCTGATACACCCTTGATTCTATTTTCCTGGCAAATTGTGATTGCTAATAAACTGCAATAACTTTGAGTTTACATTATGACTCACAGCAGATTATCTTGGGCAGTAATGACATTCCCAAAGCGGAGGGTCTCTCCAGTGAAATATCTGGCATATGGAAGCAATTCGGTATTTACGGATTCAGATGAAACCTGCATATTGCTGATGAAGAAACCATATTTTGATAAGATAAGAGGCAGCAAGCCGACAGACGTATTTCTTAAAGGGAAGTAAACATGAAGCTCCTAACATCTGCTAGGGAGCCAGGCTTCACTCAGAGCTCACGGAAGCCAAGAGACTGAGTCCTCCAAGCTTTGCTGGGGTTGATGATCTTCACCCTTTCTTGGCACAGGAACATGTTCTGGGTCAGCTCACTCCATCTCAGAACACTTTATCCTACAATAATACTCCAGCCTCCCGCTTATTCTAACCTGGAATCCGTTTATTTCCTCTAATACCCAACCCTCTGTATCATTCTGAACCCCCCGGGGCACCTGAAGTGGGAGTTTTAATGTCATTGTCCTATTAGTCAATCTTTCTCCTTGCTTTCAAACCCTGTTTACACAGGGCAGCCTCCCTCCCTCATCCTCTCTCTGCTTTGTCTTTTGTTTCTCAAGGCATTTCCTAGCTGCTGCGCTGGGGCTCCACCTTGTCATGTAAATCCAATTCAATTTGCACAGTTCTGCTTCACTGAGGCTGTTCTCTAATACATTCAAGCTCCATGAAAAATTCCAACCAGGTGATATACGCAGAGGCAGCAGGTCCTAATGCAGGATGTGGCAAGGCTCTTCAAAACGCACTCCAAGAGGAGGCAGGTGCTTTGAGTGCTGATTTGCTTTACTTCTAATATTGACTTTCAATTCCCAACAGCTAAACATTGTTTTTCCCACATGATCCACACTGCCACAAAACCCATTTTGTCCTGGGGTTATTGACACAGTTGGAAAACTTACTGTGTTTACTTTGTTTGGGAGAAAATGGTTTGGTTTTCATGCATTGATGTCAAACCATGTCCATGCTCATACTGCGAGCTCCGATTCTGCTCTTCGCTAGGCTTTGGACTACGTACCTATGCTTAGTATGGAGATGTCTTCCAAAACCCCTACTGCAGAGATGACAGCGTGCTGGAAACTAGGGCGAAGGATAGTTTTACTTCACGGTTTTATATCTTCTTCTTCTCAGTAGGTGAAGTTTTGGGAACACTCAATATTGCCCTGCCTTGCCTCCAAACCAGGGTTGATCCCCTGCGAAACACCTCCAAAACCAGCAGCATCGCATAGCTCAGGTACAAGAGGCCGGCTTGAGGTTTAGGTGGCACTTAATCTCCTCTTCTGTGCAAAATAACCCCAACAAAACCCCGAAAGCCACAACAGAACGCCAGCTTTTGTTCCACTTGGGCAATAAAACTGAAAAATGCTCTTATAATAGCTTAGTAAATAAATACAGGGCACCAGGACAGTTCAGGTGATTTATTCGCACTTGACATTATGAGGGTGACAGAGAGCACTGCAATAGTCAAGCAGCACAGTCATGGCCATTATAAACATTTCTCTTAAAGGGGTTTATTACAGAGCTGTAAAACTAAGCTCTAGGCTAGAAGCTGGCATCTGAGTTGCCTCTGCCTTTGAAGTATTTTATTGCCATTAGAAATTCGGAAGGGAAAAAAAAAATCAATCCACTTGGAAAGCATGGTTTCATCAGCCACTGAATAGCAAGAGTGAAAAGAGCAAGCAGATAAGAAAGAGGGGGGAAGAAGAGAGGGAGCAGTGCCATTAAGATGAATAACGTCCAGCAAATCACACGCCAGGGCAATGTTTTCAGTTCACCTTTTCCCATCCATAAGTGACTCACAGAGCAGTGGTTTCTACAGAGTTTCTCACTCTCCCCAAATATTTGCCCAGCCATTTCCATGCAGTTATTGGTGTGTAATTTACAGCTTTTCACAGCAGGGAACGCAAGTTGCCCTGGGGTATGGCATGCCATTGAGTGCTGCTGGAAAAGCTGCAGCGCTCTGCCTGGCTCCCTGTCTTCATCAGAAGAGGAGGAATTCGTATCCAAGTGGCTCAGCCCTGCCAGGTTACACATTGGCAAGAGCAAGTGGTAAATCCCATCTGGCCTGATGCTCCAGCTTCAGAAGTCTGGGCCAGGCAGAAGGGGGCTGCTTTTCCATTTCAGACTCTCCAAATGCAGGTTCCCCTCATATTTCAAATCCAGAAGGGATCATTGTGGGATTCCTACACAAGGGAGCCCATTCCTTTTTCTGGTTAAGCATGTTTGGTTGACTACCACCACAGCATTGCTCCTGCTCATTAGTTACCTGCGCAGCATCACTGTGCCATGAATAGGACTCATTGGAGCATCCTTGAGAAGACTCACGCCCAGTGGTACCTTTAAAACCCATTATAGAAAAGGGTTGCATAGAAGACACTTAGGAGTGGGTTTACTACCCAGGAGGACAGTAAGGGAACATTAACTCCTCCATTAGCCAGGTTGGATGGGGCTTGGAGCAACCTGCTCCAAGGAAGGTGTTCCTGCCCATGGCAGGGTGTTGGCACTGGATGAGCTTTAAAGCCCCTTCTAACCCAAACCATTCTATGATTAGCACCACCCAGGGTTGCACTCTGAGCACACTGCAGCTCAGCATCCCATTTTAATCGCTTGTGTGTGCCCCTGATGTAGCACTGAACCCAGCTCAGAGAGACAAGAAGCTTTCTTCACTAATTGCCTCATTCCTCCAGGACAAACCCCACAATGAAAGCGATTTGGATAGAAGAAATGATGTGGAAAATCAGCTTGGAACATCTCAAACCCAAGCAGCAAGGTTTGGTGAGGATGAACCACCCCAACAGCAGCACAGGAGAGGAGACACCCTGATTTACACCAGCTGGCAGCCTGGCCTTCCACCCTGGGAAACCGATGCTATTTTGGTCTGTCCTTTTCAGAGCCACGTTCATCACTGAAATCCTCCAACATGCTGAATTGCAGGCTGGATGGATGAGTCCAGCTTGGAGCAGATGTTTATCTCATTTGCTTCCATATGTTTTTAAACATTTCACATGTAGGAAAATGATAAAAGCAAGAAGATTAAACATGGATGTCCAGAGTGCAATTAACATCCCCACTGGAAAGCTGGGTGTGTTTTATCTTGAACACAGAGTGACACCAGCTTCCTTTGTAACACGCATGAGTCCCGGGGGGGTGATCAGAAATAACACACTGATGTTGTTAAGAATCATTTACTATCAGTAGTACTGTTACAAAGCTTGGGTGAATCAACTCAGTGAGACCAACACAACCTCTGTGAATCAGTTAAACTCTATTTTAAGGTCTTGAATAAGACTTTGATGGGACTGAGTGCAAAAACCTACATATGGGTGAGATGCAAGTATGGAATTCTGACAAGGGCATTTGATTGACCCCAAAAAAATCCATGCATCAAGCTGTCATCATCACCAAATGTGCACGCCTCAGATTTTCCAGTTCAGCAAGCTTATAGAACATTGGGGCTTTTTATATATTTAAAAGCTTGAGTTAAAATATAATTATAATATAAAAATGCTATAAAATAAAAAGCTTATGTTTTATAAGCTGGCCACACTGGAAAATGTGAGGCACAATCATCTTCTCTATAGCGGCCTCCATATTATGGTTCCAAGTTCCTCACACCTTGTAATACAATTAAGTATCCCCCTCAATGCTTCAAGTTTTGCAGACTATCACCAGAAACAACCAATCAGGCTCTGCTCTCTCCAACCATCCCAGCACTTGGTGGCTTGGCAATAGATTACTCCAAGAGCACGTATGAGAAGTGAGCCCTAGGGGTAGCTTTGGCTCTGTAAACTCCCTGCATAGAGAGAAAAAGAGAGAAAGGACAAAACTGTTCTTCTCCCAGATGCAAATGTGCAGGCAGGTGCCGAAGGCTCCTAACTACATCACTTAATTTAGCCTGGTGACAAAATAAACCCATGTGTCGGAAGATACAGTAGTTCTAAGCAATAGATTAGGGGGTTCAGTGTAAGCAAGGCCTAAACGCTTTCTTTATCAGAGGGGAAGAGTGTTAATATGTATATTCTTTAATTACAGGTTGGCCCTGAGGTCATGCATCTGAACTGTTTTCTTTTTACTACGTTCATATCCTGCATCTGCAATTCCCACATAAGCATGGTCCGTGCTGCCAGTCCTGTGGCAAAGCGATATTCGCACCTCATGGCCACTTGGCTATTCTGTGGATCAAAGGCTTGCACATCTTTGAACATGAGGGCTGAAGAGGTTAAGGTAAATCAAGACAAATGCATCTCCTGATAATGACAGGAAATTCTAGACATGGAGATTCTTTGGTTGGATGATTTATTAACAGGTTGCAAGAGGTGTTGTGCTGGTTTTGGCTGGGAGAGGGTTAATTTTCTTCATGGTAGCTGGTATGGGGCTGCCTTTTGGATCTGTGATGGATACAGCATTGATAACAGGGATGTTTTAGCTATTGCTGAGCAGTGCTTACACAGAGTCAAGGGCTTTGCTTCTCATGCCGCCCCACCAGCAGGCTGGGGGTTTATGAGGAGCTGAAAGGGGACACAGGCAGGACAGCTGACCCAAGGGACATTCCATACCACATGGCATCATGCTCAGCATTAAAAGCTGGGGAAAGGAAGACAAGGAGGGGCCATTCAGAGGGATGGCATTTATCTTCCCAGGTAATCATTATGCACAATGGAGCCCCGCTTTCTTGGAGATGCCTGAACATCCACCTGCCATTGGGAAGCGGCAAATGAATTCCTCGTATTGCTCTGCTTGTATGCACAGCTTTTGCTTTGCCTATTAAACTCTCTTCATCTCAACCCACAAGTTTCTCCCTTTTACCCTTCTGATTCTCTCCCCCATCCCACCAAGACAACTGAGCAAGTGGCTGTGTGGGGCTCATTTGCTGGCTAGGGTTAAGCCAGTCTTGCCTGTCAAAATCTCTCCAGTTATGAGCATTAAGGTTTGCCTAAAGGAGCATAAAGGATGTTTGGAGTATGGATTAGATCATTCTGCACCATAAGAACACCCTGCCCTCCCTCTGCCTGGCTCTATGGGATGGATTATCCAAGCAGAGTATAGCTGCCTCTCACAACTTGTGATCTACAATTGTAATGAAATCAAGTTTTGAACTCTCAGGGGCTGTATGGGCCATGATGCTGACCTGGGAATCAAGGGGTGAAGTGAAGAAAGGGACAGAAATGTTGTGCTGCCCTGCCCAGATAAGGAAGAGACTAAAAATGTCTGACTGTGGCACCAGGGAGCCCCAGTCCTAGATCCCAGCTAAAACCTTGCACATGTGCTGACTCCATACCGTTCCTCCATTGGCTTTGGTTATCTTTGTAAGGAGATCCAAGAAGCTGGTCAAAGAAGAGCTACAAGAGGCTCCATTAGACCTCAACTTCTGGATGACGTCCTGTGCTGTGTATTGGCTGTATCCCTTCTTGATTCAGCCCCAAATGATTCTGAGACAAGAGGGGCTACAACGGTAAGGACCATCCATGGGCACAACTTCAAGGGCGGACACAACACTGCTAACCCAGCTGCAGGTGGCTGGGTAAAACTGGGTGTACCATGACAACTTCAGCTGGATAAAAATAATCCACAGTACATCCAGGGCTGACTCTAAGGTGTTAGGGAGGACCATAAGGAATGATACTTAGGTTTTGGAAGACTGAGCGGAAAGTTCCAGTTCTTCCCAAAATATACAGTGGAAATACTTGGGCTCAGAGAGGATTACTATAGCCAGGGCAACAAGAGAAGCAGCAGTGAGTCCTAGCACTGGCAGTGCTAAGGAAGTTGAGAGGTGACTCAGACATTATCTTCCATGCTACCAATCCCAACGTCCTCGCCTGGCCTTTGTCAATGCATTTCACTAGTGCTCCAAAGGCCAAATCCCCAGCTATGGGTCAAGCCAAAGAGAACAGGCTTGAACGTGGGGTGACTGGCAACAGAAAAACTTCTCCAGACACTTACTGTGGGCCAGAGGTGAGCTGATCTGTGATTGTTATTGCAGGCTGAGAGGTGCAGTGTGCTTGGCAGCTGCTGTTTCCATCTGCCTGCATGGCTGGATGGGGAAAGCCAAAGAGAACTCATCCAGGCCACAGTCTCCAGCCGCCTATGGGCCTGTCAAGGATAGTTGCCTGGTTTGTTGTCCCTTTGCACAAGAGGTCCCTATTTCCTGATGAAGGATTTCTCAAGGACATCACAGCACCAGGAATCAGAGGGCAGAGCTGCTTCATTGTCCTCATTTGTTTATTCCATTCCACCCAAACCATCATATGGAGGTTCTTAGTGGTTTGTCCAAAAACTTGGACAAAGGACAGTGGACTGTTTCCAAGCTGAACATGACTATTGACAATGCACCTCTGCAGAGTCTATGTATATTTCAGGTTGTCACCATAAAATGATTATCTACTAATAATCACAATTTTACTCCAGTTAAACTAACAAGCAGATTACAATTGGCATCCCTTCAAGTGCCACCAACTCCCACCAAGGCACCAAGGAAAGCAAAGCCCCTCCTCAAATCAACATCAACACACATAAGACCAGTGGCATGAAACTACACGAGTTATTTCTTCCATTTGTGAGCATTCGATCCAGGCATCAGCCAAGACCACCAGCAGCTCTTTCCCTTTTGGCCTTCACCATATCTAAAGACAGGTTAGCAAGAGGAATTTCAGACTCATTACAAAGGGACACTGTGTTTTGGGGCACATCCCACAGTACCACCCTTCTCATCAAACCAGACCGTCAACTGAAGCAGGACCAGAGCCGAATTTAGGGCCATGAGCCCAAATTCCCTTCCCATAGCAACCAGCCATAAAGGAAAAACGGAGTCAACATGCATCCAGGGAGCACACCCACATCCCACCATGGGATTGCTCCAAAGAGATGTCGTGGTGATGCTATTTAAGAAACAAGCATTGAGTTTTCCCCACCCTCACTGCTCAGTTTCACTCCTTACCATCATCAGGCCGGAAAGCATAAATAAATCCCACTTAATGCCACAGCCATTTTTCAAGCAGGAAGTGTCACTGGTTGACACCCAGCCATTAATTTGACATGGGGTAGTAAAACCATTTGGTTCTGCAAGTAGAACTTTATAGGAATTAACCAGCCTAAAGATTTACGGCTTTGACTGTAAAGGCTGGTATACAAGAAGCGAAGCATCATGATTACTTATTGCAAAGGGGTTTTTGACAATGGAAACAGAGTCACTTAGGAAACTTGTTTTTTCTATAGAAGCACACACTAATTTTACTCAATTTTTTTAAAGAAATGCCACAAAAGTATTTCAGGAGAAGCAGATGTTGCGAGAGGCACAGAGAAATAGATGGGGTTTTAGTGGTGTGTAAACTTTGACCCTAAAGAACAAGCACTTATGCTGCAGCCAAAGAGATGGTGGCCATAGTTCACATCTCAAAGGGTTTGTTACTGTCTATCTGATGACACCTGAGACCATAGAATGGTTTGTGTTGGAAGGGACCATAAAGCTCATCCAGTTCCAACCCCCTGCCACAGGCAGGGACACCCTCCACTAGAGCAGGTTGCTCCAAGCCCCTGTGTCCAACCTGGCCTTGGACACTACCAGGGATGGGGCATATCCCTGTTCTGGAAACTGCCAAATACACCCAGCTGTGAGCCACCTTCAGCACAAGGAGCACCACAACCAATGCATCCAAATTCGACATCCACAGCACCTGGATTAACAACATGACATCCAATGTTTATTATTATGGACATGGCTGTGCATTAACAGGCTCAGGTGGCTTCTGGCTTACATCCCATCACCTTAGAGCAAGGTGGAGCCATTCCTGATCCACAAACAGAGCTGAAATCCTATTGCTGGTGTCTGCATTGCCTCTGCAACACCTCACGGCCTCCGCCAGAATTCCTGCATGAACCAACCCATAGCAAGAGGCCTTCTGCACCAAGGAGATTTATATGCTCAACAGCAGGAGATTTTAGGGGAGCAGATGGAGAGAGGGGGTCATGCAAGGTCATATTGGAAATATATGGCAGAAGCAAGAACTTCGCCCAGTTGAGCTAAATCCCCGCTCAATGGCAAAACCATGAGACCATCCTTCCTCTTAGAAGAGTTTTTCCATGCCCTAACAAGCCTGGTGGGGAACTTAATGACATCTGCATGCTCTTGCCTGAGCAAGGACCTCATGATTTGGCTGGGGGCCATGAAAAGAGATGTCCCAAAGTTATGAAAATAAAGGTATTTATCTTCATTGTTAGAAACAGAGACTGAGCCTTTTATTTCCCTCTCTTGGAGGATTAAGCTCACAGATTTACAAAGAACTGGTTGATTACCAAAATAAACACACGGCCATGCCAATTTATAGGACAAAAACGTAGGAAACCCATCCAACCAAATCAGGCAAAGTGTAATTCATGGGAGAGCCCTCAGCATGCGTAAAGGGCACAGTGCATGTGGAACAAAGTACATAGGGAAAACATGCTAGAAACCTCTATCTGCAGGAACAATTCCCAGCACAGCATACAATGCAGCTATAAAATAAATGGCTTGGCTCTCCACTGGAAGCAAAACCCAACTGTTCTCAATGAGAAGAAGGATCATGTGTCTTTATAATGAGAATTCAGTCATTTTTAAATGTTGGCATTGCTCGTATCACCACCAAATCTGTCTGCAGAGCTGACAGGCTGCAGACTTCATTTGGATTTCTAACCGTGATTATACATGGCAGTGACGGATACCACGGGGTTTTCAGGGGCTTAGGGTTTAGGGCTGGTTTTTGGTTTTCAGTTGTTTGGGGCTTGGGATCGAGGGGGCTGTTGGGGTATTTTCAGTGTCACTGTCCAATGAGGCTTAAAGAGCTCTTTCCTCATTTTAATAGTCCTGATAATGCACAGAGATGAAAGCAGAGCCCTGAACAAGTTCTTCTTTATATTGGCAAAGCTGCCCCTTCTGCAATGAAGCCCAAGAGCAGTTTCTGCTTTCAGTGCTCACTGAGATGGAGCAGAACATGTTTACTGAGGCTGAACATACCACTGCCCTCAGAGGTGTAAGCACCACCCTTTGCAGCAAAGGTGATCCTCACAGCACTAAAACATCTGCTTGCCCAGTAACAAAACAACCCCGTAACCACATGAACATAAAGGAGCGTGGCACATTCAGGCATTAAGGGAACTTTCCTTTCTCACAAGGCAGAATAATGTTTCATAGACAATAGCACATATATAAGTGATGCATTTCGCAACCAGTTCAGCTCCTTTCACAGCTCAACCTGAAGAAACAGTTGAAAACGAGGGAGCCTTCATGCAAGGCTTAAACCCACATTTGGAATCAATTCTTTCCCTGTCCCACCAAGGCTACAGACAAGCACAGCACTTGCATTTCAGTGGGATGCAAAGAGACTCTGATGCAGCCCAGGGCAGCAACATCCAGGGCTTTACAGGAGATGGGCACAGTTGGGTACTCAGTTTCTTCAAATCTTTGCTCCTACTATGAAGCTTGAAGAGCAGAAGATTGTCCAATTACTGCTCTGGAAACCAAGTAAATGTTATTATCCCCAGGGACTACAGCCTGGTCTCCAATGGGAATAGCAACAGGAATAATTTTGACTTCTGTAAGGCTGTTCTCCACATCCTGAGGAGAACGTCCCTGTATTTGCAACACAAGACATTTGGAAAGCAGCAACCCACATATCAGCCTGCTCTGGGGCACATTAGACAGACTGGAGCCTGGGCATGTGTGACAAAGGAGTGGTTAACTACTGCTTTGGAGACAAGTTAAATGCATCTAAACCAGTAAGCTGATGACATGCATTGAGTTCACAGCATGTTCTTTACAAGTGGACACAAAGCAGCTCAAAGAACTGGTTCAGATCAGTTGCCAATAACAAATGTGCTCATCTGAGCTAATCTGGCACGCCACAGGGCTTGGTGTCAGCAAAAAGGATCTTTCCCATACTTCCAAGCATCACGAGGTCCAAGGCATAGAAGTTCTGCACAGAAGCTGGGTAACAGCTTGGGCTCCAGGCTGCTGTGGCCTTCAGAGCAGCAGTACATGGGCAGGTAGCATAAAAGCAGCTCAGGAAGATCTAGACCACATCAGAGTCCTTGCAGTGATGGGAACACACTGAGATGTTCTTTGCACAAAAGTGGAAGGCTGGATGCAATGCCTCTGGGACTCCATCCCTGCAGTGAGTATCAACCTGCCACTACATTAATAGCGAGTTTAAAGGTGATAAGAACAAGTCCACACTTCAAAGCAGACTAAAGCACAGATGCCCCAAGGTTCAGAAGCAGCAGCAGAGCTATATTGCTCCCAGTACCCCAGCTAAGTGCTGCTGTGGCATAGACCAGCTGCAAAGCGTTCATAAAGCAAAGCACACAGCAAAGCCAAGCAGAGCTCCAGCTCTCCTCCTCATGCCACCCCCTTCAACCCAACACTCCTTCCTGAGCTTCAGCCATCTGTTCACAGGCCTCGAGGCCAAAACGAGAGGAGCCTTCCCAGTTGCAGTTTTTGGAGCAGGCCAAAGTCTCTGTACATTGTGAGCTGCGAAATATATGAACTCCCAGGCTTTACATGAGCCTCACTCTTCTGTGCAGTATCATATGGCTTTTAGATTTGTCTGCCCTGTCCACCTCTCCCATGTCTTTCTGATAATTGCTTACATATGGAAGGGTTTCTCTTGTTTGCCCTTAGAAGGGACATGCTGTTGCTCCTCCTTCTTAGATGAGGCTACAGGCGTACACATCATTTTTATGGGTGTATTTTATTGCCCTTACTTCTTTACAGCACATGCCACTGGTCTCCCTAGCCTTTCCTTTCATTTTGCTGTTTGCCATTGCCTTGCTGTTAGGTCTCCTCATTCCCCATCTTTCTTACTCGAAACAGGGGCCCCTAATTAAGAGAATGCTTTGTAAATCTCCCTGCATCCAAATAAGATCCAGAGCCTCGCTGGGGAGACAGATCTGGAGACAGCGGGTAGGTCTGGCATTCCTCATGCTGCACACAGGCTTCCTCTAGTGATGCTCTGCTTGGCACATGAGCTTGGGTCTTAGTACTGGCTCCTGGTGCCGAGACCCATGCTCATGTGCCCGCTGTTTATAGCGACCATTTAAGAGAAGGATGGGCTGGAGACCACACACATGGGCCCCAAACCTTGGTTACACAGAGCAAAGACCCAAAGTAGGATGCTGACCCTGCAGGAGAGGCAGTCACTTTGTCTAGGGCTCCCTCACAGAACTCCATAGCACACAATGGTAGAGGTGGGTAGCAGTCTCTCCCCACAAAAGGTGGGGATTCACTGCTGACACATGGCCACAGACACTATTGAATCAGAGGGCAAGCTGCATTCACACGTTCTTCTTCCTTTGTCAGGGCATATCCTACTCTCAAAACCCCCCAAACCAACCCAAAACCCCAGGATGGAGGGTCTCATTATGAAGCCCTGCCTGGACTTTGCCCCAGTTTCACACTGACTGGTACAAGGCAGTTCCCAGCTCAACACACCCATCCCATACCTGACCCATCACCCCATGGAAAAGTGGGCAAGAAGCTCATCATGGTTTAGGTCTCCTGGGTTGCTCTCTTCTCTTTCCATTGGTGCCATGTGTACACAGGGAAGGCAGGCCTTAACCTGGGCATGATCACCCTGATGAGACAGCAGCCTGTGATTTACACATTGCATCACCAGGTAATGTGTCCAAAGCAGAAGGCCTGGGTATGGCCCTCAAAACTCACAGTGACACCAAGCACCTCGCTGAAAACCTGCTCCTTGTGGAACAGTGATGCTGGAGGCACTATAACCCAAAAAGCACAAAGGATAGCAGTGGCCTGAGACAGAAATCACTCCATCCCGCTAAATCACCGCGTTACCTTTGTCTGCTCTTGCCCCCAGCCCTGACTTTTGATCAATACTGTGCCTGCCTGGGGATTTAAGCTCGGCCTCCAGTGGTGTCTCTGCATTACACTCGCACACAATAATTTCCTTGGTGTACACATTGCTGGAAAAACAGCTGGTGCCAGAATTCCCCAATACCAAATCCCTCCTTGGGCCAGTGCCCAGTACTCTGAAAAGGCCGTCAACATCTGGAAGCAGTGATACTGCACATCTGCAAGACCCTCAGAATTACAGGATGGAGAGAGAACTACCTACAGGATGACTTATGTTGGTAATTAAATCCCAACTAGGAGGACGCTCTAGATGTACTCACCTTCCCCAACACCGTAATGCCTGAACTACCACATGACCCAAACGTGATGCTGCTGCCATAAACAATCCTTGGGGGAGGAACAGATATAAACTTTGCTTGCCCTTATAACAGAATTGCAGCTAGGGAGGCTCAGCAGGTAGGATAAATCTAAACAAAACACACCTAATTATCAAGGGACTGATTCTGAGTCTCTTACTCACACGGAGTAGTAACAAAGTGCATCATTGCACTGGTTATCAGCATGACTCAGCATACTAGATCCAGGCTTTAACCACAACCAGGACCTCTAGGACCAAATTAGGGTCATATAAAGCTTCTCCTGGCTTCCCACAAACTTGGGACACTCATTTTCTCACTTCGGTTTCACAAAACATGGCTAGAAGCAAAATACCTTCATGCTTCATCCTGTTTTTCTGGGTGCCTGGCATGGAGGGGCAGAGAAGAATAGCTTGTGGTTTCAGCTGGGTTGGAAACATTCCTTATTCGTAATTCTGGTATAGTTTATACCACCACATACAAGATATCTTGCTCCAAAACATGCAACATTATATCTTAAATCCATTTTCTTTAAGTTATTTAGGTTTTTACTGCTAATGAAGTCCTGATTTCCTGGGGGGGGGGCAAATTTAGCAGAACAAAAGAGAGGGCAAGAAGGACCATAAAGCCCTCTCCTCTATTCCCCCATCAGCATCACCCAGCCCATGCCATGGCAGAGGGGTTTACCACCACACCACACATTGCAGCTCCAACCTAGCCAGCATTTTGCAGACACTCACCCAGCCACATCACTTCACATGCATGAGGAACCCCACTGAAACCGGTGAGGCTGATGGGGCACCTGGCGCTGTTTGCTGTGCTCATGTTTCAGGGATTGAAGACAGCAGTTTTATCGAGTCACTCAGAAGTCAGAGGTGTTAAGAGTCAAGAACTTAAAGAAGGCTCTACATCAGCTGCTGTATTTGTGTACTAACACCTCCTACTTGGCTCAAGGACCACAAGAATTCAAAGAGGCATTACTTAGTTTGTGTACATTTTTCCATTCTGTTTACATTCCTTAGGCAAAAGTCCCCCCTTGATAGCCAAGACCACGGATCTCCATCACCTCAGGTACCCTAGATGCTCGGGCGCATGTTTGCCCATGGTGATTCTGAACAGAAGAGACATCTACACCAACAAAACACTCAATGCAGGCTCTGAAGTAGCAGAAGCCACCTGTGCACCCTACAAAAGCCATCCTGCTGGACATGATATACACACTACAGACAGATAACAACTTGCACAAAGAACAACATTAGCAACCATAACATGAAACTCAAGGTAATGAGGCTTTCTGACACTCATCCCTTTGATCTGAGACCTAGGCTCATTGCAGTTATTTTGTAAGTCATCACAGATAAATACTGCTGTGCATTTTCAATGACCCCCATCAAAAGCTTTCCCATAATCAGAAGTTCACAGGCCCAGGCGCAGTAGCCTTCAGTAGTATATTTTGGAGAGCACGAGGGCAGATTTTGGCTCTTTTGCTAGTGAATAAGCCTACTATGCGGACACCCAGTATCGAAATGATGAGAGAACCGAGTTCAAAACAAGGGTTTTGTTTCGCTGTAAATCCTATTTATGGCTTAGGGTGCAGCTGATACGCCGTTAGCTTTTATTTCATTGATAATTCTGTGATTGTAGTTGAAACCTTGCAACTTAATGAGCTGATGTTATTACTCATACTGTGTGGCCATCTGGAACCAGTTTGGTCAGAGAGCCCAAAGCACCAAAAGCCACCTGTAATGCATTAAGGCTCAGCCCAGTACCAGCTCCGTGGGTTTGAAAAGCCAGGCCTGCATAAATACTAACCTGTGAGAATGTAATTGAAGAAGTGATATTTAAGAACTTGGAGTTTGCCAGAAATGCTCATTCTCAGGGGAATGCATGCAGAGGCTTAAAGTTTAAAGCCAAGCGGTTTTTAGTTTCAACATTGTGAATCAAGAAAAACCATTGCATATGGATGTCATTGGACTGTCCAAACCACTAGGTCTATCCAAACAGACCAGGCTATGCCAAGGCTTTTCAAAACCAAGGCTCCCTCCTAGCACCTGAGCCTCACTTTGCACATGTTGCTTATTATAGAGGTACTATCTAAAGACATGGCTCCAAAGGGACTGAAGAAACAAGAGGTCAATGCTTCATAATGATTCACAGTCAGAAAGACCATGTAACTGCCACAATCAGCAAAGAAACCCATAATCGTTATAGAGCAACCATGTATACAACAGGTAACACAAAACAATTTGCAAAGGCACAAAACAGCATCAAAACAGCCCAACCACAGAGTCAACATAGAATGGTTCAGAAAGGACCTTAAAGAACATCTTGTTCCAGCCCCCCTGCCATGGAAGACCTGAACCACCCTACTAGATATTGTGATCAGATATAACCTGCCTCTAAGCCATGAAAAGTGGAGCAACCACATTACCTGGAAGTCCCTGCTGTGTCCTCAGCAAACCCATTCTTGGTGGCCTTCTGGGAGGATGCATGAGCTGGAGTTGCTGGTGGCTCTAGCACTAAGGCACCAGCAAGGTAAGCTGTGCTGGCAGAGACATAAATGAGCATGGTTCCTCTCTGCTCGTTAGCCCAGGGCTGATTCGCACCAGCTGGGGGATGAGTCACTGCTCAGATTGCAGAGATTTGGGGAAAAACCAATTTGAGTAAAACTCACATTTTTCTTTGGAGCTTTCCAAATTCTTTTGGAATTTCTATGGTAAAAATGTATATTGGGAGTTGCTTAAACATTACCTAAAGCCCCTGCTTCAGTTAAAGGCACACAAAGCTCTGGTGCTTCCAGGTAGGAGCGCAGATCCAAAGGGATGGAGATGGCTCAGCCTTTGCAAGGGTTTTACTTTCTTTTATTCCCATTTGTCCCACAGAAGGGGACTTTACAGAGCAAATACAAAGGGTTGTCTTTCTTCTCACGTGTCTTCTTCTTCTACCAAGCTAACAGTGAGCAATCAACTTCCCTCTCTGGTATCACAGGCCTTTCTGAAGACACAACCGGGTGCATGAGCATTTTCCCTTAGAGGGGAGACTAAAGTGTTTCACGAGGTCCATGTAAGCATATAAACATGGTACTTGTGTGAAAAGCAAATTTTACTCAGCGTCGTGCACATTTTACCCCCTCAAGATACACCGCAAGGCCTCAGCATGGCCAGCATCATCCAAAGCTCAACTATCACATCCATCTGTCTTGCCTGGAATTACTTTGTGCTTTATTTATTATTTGCTTAATGCATTTTGGTGACAGGAATGAATCCAGTTTAGATGAAGGCCTTGAGTACCATTTCCCCCCTCCCTGTGTAATCCTGAAGTGCTTTGAAATTCACAAACAGTCATAAAACAAGGAAAAAGGGCCAAGGAGAATTCTTTCTGATCTGGTTTTGATATAAGCAATGCGATGCAATATGAAAGAGCATCTACAGAAAGCCCACAGTAACAGCGAAAGCGTGAAGAGGTTTGATTTTAAACCCCAAAGTGTGGTGGATATATTAACCAGGAGTTGGGGAGAGGTCACGCATTCCTAACACGTAAATGTTTTCCAATCCCACCCCTGCCTGGAAAACAAGCCAATCCTTTCCCTTCCCCATCCCTATGGCCAGGTAGGGGCTGCAGTGGAGGCCCAAAGAGAAGCAGGTTGTCCCCTGGCCACATTGACCGAAGGCTCGCCACAGAACATAGGGAATGAAAACTAACCCCAAAAGAAGGCTGAATTTCCACGTGGACATGCAAAAGACAGATCTGGCAGTCTCTTGCTTTTCACTCACTTGCTTTGTTCTGTGTCAGAATATATTAGGACACAAATCTTTCTGGCTTGCAGACATGAAAGCCTTTTTTGTGGGACAGCAGATATTTGTTTCTGCGTGATCCTTCAGGCTCCTTTTTCTCTTCTCTTTTCAGATTTCAGCAGATTCTTCGGTACTTTGTGGTGGGGGTTTGAGTAATTCAGTGTAAAACTGTCTACGGAAATCTCCTCTGCAATAGCTCTTTGTGGCTTGACTTCCTGAGAACATACTTGAGTGAGAGCTCCATCAGAACTGCTGGTGTCTCTTCAGCTGGGTGAAGATGGGGATGAGAAGATAAAAACCCACAAAACCTTTGAAGGCTTCACAAAAGCATTTAGGAAACTTATGGGAAATTCCCCAGTATTTTCTGGGAATATCTTTTTTTGGTTAAAAAACCATATTTCACCTTTTCCCTGAAATGTATTTGTGGCTTGGACTGTGGTAGGAATCGCTCTTGCCAAAACTTTATTAGCCCGAGCATTCATAATTCCATTTACACAGAGGCAACAGGAAGAAAGACCATATCATCCCTTACAATTGCTGCATGCTGTAGGAAACCTTGGGCTTCCTTTGAACCTCCTGTTAAGCCCTATTTTTTCCCTACTTTTCATTTCAAATCATTTTCTTCCTCTGAAGCTTTTCATGTTTCCTTGACACCATATCTGAGATGGGAATCCCACTCATGCCAGCATGCCATTTCCCTGACCATGGCTGCGTCCTCCCAGTCTCCTCTATTTCTGTTCCACCCGTGTTGCTTTGATATATAAGATCTCTGAGGTTGGGATGGAAAGATTTTTATTCCAAAGTTCTTTCACACTTAATCAGCCTCAGGAAAAAATAAAAAAGAAAGAAAAAGAATAAAAAAAGACAGAAAAAGAATAAAAAAAGAAGGAAAAAGCAGGATTCTTGGGAAGCTCAGCTTGGAAAACATCAATCACAACCCCTTGAAGGCCTCACACTCACGGATAAATCTGACAGTGAACAGTGCCACCAACTCACCACCGGTGACAGCTCTGGTTCCACACAGGCCCCACAATGACAGAGCTCATTGCAGGCTGGTCCCTGAGCAGGTACCCCTTCCTGCAGGAAAAGGATGCCCAAGCACAACCTTCAGCAGACGTGTTCCCATTGCAGCCAGGAGCCACGCTCAGAATAGGATCCAAGAGAAGGTGCTGTTTGCTTTGCTATTCTATCTTGTACAAACCACTCAGATTTGCTCTAGGAATAACAAAAATGCCTCTCTGCTTTGTTTGCATTTTATTCCTTCACAGCTAGGATTTCCAAGAGCTCCGAAGTGTGGGCACACAGATGCTGCTCTGCAGTCAGCCCAGCATTTGGCTGTCAGGAGAAAATTCAACCTACACTCAATGCCTACAAGGAAAAAAAAATAAGGAAACCCATCGAGATTAACTGGCTCATTCAGCATCCCTCAAGTTTTCATTCACAGCTTTCGCTGCCAGCTTTGCACCATTACAAATTGAATGCTTCAAAGCTTTGTTTCTCCAGAGGCTTTTTCCTTCATACAAAATAGACGTTATTGCAATGCATCCCCGTGGCACCATGCCAGGCAAGAGCAGCCATCTGCACACACCAGAGCAAGGAACTCGCTTGTGCTTAGCCAAGAAGAAAAGGAGGGGGGGAAGTTCATTCTTGGACCACACAGTGTTAAGCTGAGGTACAGAGGCTGGATCTGTCCTGGACTCCTGCTCAGGGTCACCTCCAAACCTCAGCAGCATCTGCGCCATCCTTCACTTGAATCCATCCTACGCTCTGCTGTGAGTTCCCCCAGCTATTCCAAAAACCAAAGCAACCCCCCAGCTCCACATATGAATGCCTCTTCTGGTGGCAAAACCAAACTTATGGGCTTGGGTCTCAACAGAGAGACTAAATGGGGCTTAGCTTTTCCCTGCAGCCTTCTCCTGTTACGCATTTTGCACCTTGCTTCTTTCCCTCGTGTAGTGCAGTAGAAACAAAACTAACATCATTTTATAAACAATGTGTGGGAGGACCAAAATCAAAGCCCAGAACTCACATGACATATCCAATTCATAGGTTGCTCAGTGAAGACAGGCTGAGAAAGCTAGGCTTGTTCAGCCTCAAGAAGGGAAGGCTCCTTAAGGGGAGACCTTAGAGAAGCTTCAGTGCCTAAAGGGGCCAACAAGAAATCTGCAGAGGGGCTTTTTCCAAGGGCCTGCAGTGATGGGACAAGGGAATGGCTTTAACCTGGCAAAGGGGAGATGGAGGTGAGCTCTTAGGCAGAGGTTCTTCCCTGTGAGGGTGCTGAGGCGCTGGCACAGGGTGCCCAGAGAAGCTGTGGCTGCCCCATCCCTGGCA
>WYDI02008530.1:0-23676 GCA_009867235.2 Psittacus erithacus | reverse complement strand
GCACCCTGTGCCAGCGCCTCAGCACCCTCCCAGGGAAGAGCTTCTGCCTAAGAGCTCATCTCAGTCTCCCCTCTGGCGGGTTAAAGCCATTCCCCATGGCCTCTCCCTAACAAGCCCTTTGTCCAAAGCCCCTCTCCAGCTTTCCTGTACTCCAGAATAAGCACAGTCTGCACTGTTTCCCCCTGGTGTGCACAGCTACTGCTGATTATGGCCACCCACACACCATTAACTGACATAAACCACAGCGCTTTCAAAGCACCTTTCACTCCGACAGCGGCCGCTCTCCGCAGCCCCACCAACCTCTGGGCACCGCCATTCTCAGCCCCCCGGACGATGCCCGTGGCCCTCTCTGGAGCCTGGGAAGGCCGCGTTCCCGGCAGAGCCCCTGCACATGTGCACGCACGACAGCGGGGAGCTCACACAAAGCCTTTCCACCGCCACCAAACCCGCCCCGACTGCACCGGCCCCGGCCCCGGCCCCGGCCCCGCACCGCGGCTCCGCGGCGGCGGCCCCGCACAGCGCAGCGTCCCCGCCCGGCGGCGGCGCGGGCACGCACGGGTTAACGGGCGCGCACTTGCCGCGCCGCGCCTCCGCCCCCGCCAATCAGCGCGCCGGCGGACCGCGGCCCCGAGCGCTGCCATGACTATATAAGGTAAAAAGCCGCGGCCGCCGCAGTGCCGCTGCGGAGGGAGCGGGTGCGCGCGCGCGCGCGTCCGTGAGGGGGGGAAAGAGGCGGAGGCGGGAATGGCGGCGGCGTCGGTTCGCCACAGACACCCGAAATCAATACAGCCCCCAAAACCATGCAGATAGCCCCAAAAAATCACCCCCTGATCCCCTGCTCATGGCCCGGCGGGAGCAGGGACCGACCCGCCAGGCAGCAAAAAGCCACAGCCGCAAATAAAACACCCAAAACCCCACACCATTGGTGGCGCTTGGAAAGGTAAAAACCATTTAAAGTGGGTAAGAACTGCCTCCGCTGCGACTGCAGAGCCCTCTGCAGCGCGTCAGCCCTCATGCGAGGTCAAGCCACATCTGAAGTGACTCGGGGTGACTGGGTTTGCGTGGACACGGTGCAATTAGGCTCTAGAAGAGGCTGGGCAATGCAGCAAGTGCAGTTTTATGGCTCTGCTTTAAAATCATCCCAAACCCAAGGATTAAAATGGACCCTTTCCCTCCCAGCTGAGCCCAACAGCAAGGATCTCGCTGTGGGGTCTCAGTGAATGCCTGTGCTGAACAGGACTCAGGGTTAGGGTGTTGAAGGAACTAAAGGATTTCATCAGCCGAGGCTATAAAAGTAAATGAGGAACACAGAACTGGTTAGAGCAAAGCGTTGCAAAAGAACGTGTCAGGATGGGGGTCAGGGAGGGAGCTCCTCCAGCTTGGCATGAAACCTGCTCATATGCGAGCATTAAAGAGGTGTATGGGGACAGGAACACTGAGGGCACAGTGGCAAATACAGGGGAGGAACAGTGAAATGAACATAAAACCACACCAAACGAGGATGGTATTTAGAAATGTGAGAAAAAAAAACCCTCAAAATGAGCAGGAATCTCTGCTAGGGACTAATAAAACATTGGGAAGAGAAAAAGAGGAGCGCACATCCTCTGCCACCAGCATCTGAGTGCACCGTGGCGCAACCCGGGTGCAACTGCTTGTGGTGTTGAGTAAAGCATTGATTTCTAATGGAGATCTATCCGATCTTGGCCCAGAGCAGGACACATGGCCTAAAGATGAGCCCAGAGCAGAAGACTTGCAAGGAAGGGGATGTTAATGAGCAAAATGGAGCTATTTAAGGAGGCTTGATGGCTTTGCTTAGCACAAGTGAGAACACGCTGCCTCTGTTCCTGCAGCGCACTCGCCATGTGGGATGCTATATTCAATTCTGGTCACTATTTCTATATATAAACAGGGCAGATCTGCAGATGGAGCTCTGAAAAAAGGACAGGGCTGATGACAGACTGAGGACATCTTAAGTGTATAGTTAAGTCACAAAGAAAACGAGACAGACTTTCATCACAAGAATTTCCTGGTTGAGCATCAGAAAGGGAGATGAGAACAACACTCTTAAGATGCTCTGTATGCAGTATTGGGGGCAATAGAAATTTATCTCAGACACTGCTCCTGCTCATTTTGTAACGCTTTTATAACACACAACTGTAAGAGGCTGCTTTGTGCCCATCTTTTCAGCCTCCCCAGTTCTCCCAGCTGATGGACAGGAGCCTAACTTCCCTGCGTGTTTTATAAAGCACACCCCTGGGGCTCTACAAATAAATTCAAAGCAGAAGAGAAAGAAGCAGAGTGCATATATAGGCTCACTGGAAGGTTATTTATTGGAGACTTAGCAGCCTTCTGCACAGTAGAAAACATAAGGAGTGTTTCCCTGCTCAAGATCAGATGAAGCTCCTCTCCTCGCTGTATCAAGTACTTGATCTAATTGAAGTATAATAAAGCCTGGACACAGCCCTGTGATCTGGGAGAACTGCAGTACAGCTCCCATGGTATTTGGCTGTTTTCTTACTGAGATTATTTTTATACTAAGATTATTCTTATACTGTGCAGACAAAGAATAACTGAAGGGGCTGACAGCAGACTAGAGCAGCTCCGAGGCCAGGGCCATGAGGAAATGCCCATCTTGAATGGATGCAAAGGAACAAGCTGGTTCCAATACAGGGCTTCAGGGCATATTTAGGCTCAGGTACTTCCTGAACTAAGTGACAGAGCTCAAAAAGCTGAACCCTTGACAGTGGAAATATGCAACCACAGCTATCACAAATAAAGAGGCCTCCTTTAGGAGCGTGATTCTACACAGAAACTTCTGCCATGAAGAACTGGCTCAGATTAGTCAAGCAAACTGCTTATTTACAGTGTTTAATGTACAGGAAGCATCACACTGATTACAGACATTAAACGGATCCTTACCCAGCACTATGGAGCAGCATTTGTCACCACACAGCAGAGACTTCACAGCCTTAATGTTATTCATAAACAAGCATCGAAACAACAACAAAGCTCAAACTTGCAAACAGCACTTACCTTGTGCAAAGGCAGCACGAGGAAGGCTCCGCCACCGCTAGCATCTACTATTATTGCAACAAATCGGGGGTTTACTGCACAAAAGGAGCTGTCCCAAGTGACACGGGACACGCGGATGTCGTCGTAACACTGGTCGTTTTTCACCGCCTGGCCAAACACGTGCCGGAATTTGCTCTGTCGTACCACTCGCCTCATTGTGTCTGCGGAGAAGAGGAACGGCAAAAGGAGATCAGTTACACATGCAGCGGCCTTCTGCTTGCCCAGAGGTGACGAGGGGACCCTCTGGCCTGCACCATCACCCCGCGTCAGTGACACAGAAACACTGCTTCACAGAATCATAGAATGGGTTGGGTTGGAAAGGAAATTGAGATCATCCAGTTCCAACTCGCTGCCATGGACAGGGACACCTCACACTAGACCATGTCGCCCAAGACTCTGTCCAACCTGGCCTTGAACACTGCCAGGGATGGAGCATTTACCACTTCTCTGGGCAACCTATGCCAGCATCTCACCACCCTCACAGTAAAGAACTTCTTCCTTATATCCATCCCATTACCCTTTGTCCTATCACTACAATCCCTATTTCACTTGCTATCCCAGCACCTTGCTTTAGATCTGCAAAGTTCTCAGCCAGTTTTGCCTTTTTCTTTATTTATGCTTAAATATTCAGGTGGTTTTGTACCAAAACAAAACTGAACTGCACTTCCAAGTCATTTTACAGAAAGAATTTGCTGGGGAAGCATCACTTTTCCCATTGTAAATGTATTCTCTTATTGCAGCAAAGGAAGCTCCTAATCCTAAAAGGAGTTTTTTACACAAGTCTCCACATATTTTTGGGGCTAAATCTGGTCTCGGATTGGAACTTGTTTACTTTCAAGTCGGACAGGGTCCAGAACATGTAAATAAAAATGCAAGCTCTTCAAATCCGGTGTTCCTGTGAAGTGGTTCCACATGCTCACCAGCTCCCAGTTCTTTCTTCTGACTCCAAAATCTCACTAAGAAAATCATAAAATTAGGTTTCCTAGGCAGAAAGGAGTAATGGAAACAAGCTAATGACTCAAATTAACCTCGTGTGGCTGCAGCACTCCTGCTCCTGAGAAAAACCATTTTCACAAAGGATTAAGCTAGAATAGAGGGAAAGGGACCGGTGAAAAATCACGGTATCAGCCAGGTTAGAAAAGACCTTTAAAATCATCAAAAAATCATCATCACCTTTAAAATCATTAAACCATGTCATCAAGGGCCTTGTCTACATGGGTTTTTTGAGCACTTGCAGGGCCAGTGACTGCAGCAGTGCCCTGGGCAGCCTGTTCCAATGCCTGAGCACCTTTTGGGGAAGGAATTGTTCCTCAGCTCCATCTAAACCTGCCCTGGTGCAGTCTGAGGCCGTTTCCTGTTGTCCCATCACTTGCTCCTTGGGAGAAGAGACCCAGCCCCACCTCACTACAACCTTCTTGCCGGTAAAACTCCAGAACCTGAACTCTGGAAGAAGACATGGACACAACACCACATGGGAACACCAACCCTGGAAAAAAGCAAGTGTCCTGCCCTCCATGTATGTGACCTACAGACCCCTCACATGTGGGACGGGCTTTTTCCATCATAGGAGGTTTCCTCCCTCGCAGGAGAAAGCAGAGCCTCCATATAGAGTCTTGCTTTTACATATGAGAAAAGTATTTCTGCCCTATTCTCTAGGGAAGGCAAAAAAGAACTTAAAGCATAAAAATAAGCAGAGCCACCTCCTATCTCTCCTCCCAGCCGGTCCCCAAGCACATGCGGAGGCTGGGAAAAATTTGGATTCATGGAGCTTCTCGCTCCAGACCCACCAGCCTAAAGCTCTCAAGTGAGAGACTGGGAACACGACAGCTCCAGCACAGCTCCCTCTGCACACACAGCCTGTCTGCAGCGCGAGTGATAAAAGGTTGTGGGGCTGTCGCTGACTGCAAAGGCTTTGCATGAAAGCCTTGAGAAAGAGACTTCAGAATGATCCCTGTTCAACAAAATGAACTAACAGCAACAAGGAGCTGAATAAGAGAGGAAAAACACTCATCAGAGCAGGGAAACAAGCAGTCACATAATATGTCTGAAGGAGAGAAAAACGTTACAATTAACATAACAGACAGCTATCGAGTCAAACACTCCGGTGTCTGCACAGATAGGGAAAATAATCAGAGTATTTGTTTCCCATCAGCTCATCCTGACCACATCCAGCTGAAGCATTTGGGAATGGACACTGGCCACCTCCCACAGAGGCTCCATCTCCACTTTGGGGACCTGCTGCTCAGATGCCAGAGCCATCATAGCCACCAGTGCACTGAGGGTCACAGCCCAGGCAGTGAGTGACCTGTTGGGAGAAACGCCAGCTTCTTAAATACATACAATCACTATGGGGTTGGTTTTGAGATGAGGACAGCTGTCCCCAGGCATGGGGTGAAAGCTACACCACTAGCGATGGCCTTCAGCCACCCATGACCTGCACACCAGGGGCTGGTGACACAGCGTGAAGGGCTCTGCCTTTATTTCCAGCTACTGGGAATAGATGGGTCCTCCCTGCGGCATTTCTCATGGTACCATTTCTACACTGGTGTTCTCTTAAATCTCCCAATTTACTTGTTTCACAGCTATGGAAGTGCCATGAACACCACTGCATTACAAACTCACACAGTTTAAGAAAAAAAACCCCACAAGTGTCATCTTTAAAGGCAAAATTTTGTGAATGATCGTGGTGTTTAAGACATCCACATTAAAAAGAAGCTATGTGTAAATTATTAATGATTGCTATCACATTCCAGATGATCTGAGGCTTCCTCTGCACTTAGAGAATTGCATAATGCGCTTTCTGCCAACTATTTCACAAATAAAAGGCCTGCTCCATGCAGGGAACACCCAGTGACACCGAAGTGCAATGGGAAGTCATAAACCAGGAGCTGCTCCCCAGCCCCAGCTCCAGGCAGGAACACAGAATCCAGACACCCATCTCTTTCTATGCTGGTAATGCACAGCTCCCTGTGAGTGTTCCTGTTCAGCCCTGCAGCTGGATGGAGTGCTGGGACAGGCAGTACCAGTAGGATGGTGAAGTATCAGGAGCAAACCATTCCACACATGGGACATACTCAATCACCCGGCAGTGAAGCACACGCATTTTGGGGGTTAAAAAAAACAAGTGCTCACAAGTGATGTGGGGTTTTGTTTTGTTTCCAGGCAAAGGAAGAGATCAGGATAGCCAAAATGGACGGGAGAAGCTGCCGAAGCAGATGGTGCATAGTGCCTGGAGGTGGAGCGCTGCCAGCACAGGGGCTGGTGGGCTCCCCAGGGATGCACCAGTGGCCATCCCAGTGGGGAAGGATGCAGGGATGGAGGATGAGGTAGGGCCATATTCCTGGAGGAAAAGGAACACATGATCCCAGCCAAGCCCTGCTGATTCCTAACTGAATCACTCACAAAGAAA
This sequence comes from Psittacus erithacus, assembly GCA_009867235.2. Classification (NCBI taxonomy): domain Eukaryota; kingdom Metazoa; phylum Chordata; class Aves; order Psittaciformes; family Psittacidae; genus Psittacus; species Psittacus erithacus. Next base: position 17,195 of record WYDI02008530.1, on the reverse strand, counting down.
AGGTGAAATTCAACTCAAAACCCCCTGGAGACAAGAAACACACTTTACTATCAAGCTGCCAGGGGCCCAGTTAAGAGACACCATAAAAACACGCAGTTCCACACCCAGTTATTAATGGATTGTGCAGACTCATTCAGAGACCTGACAGGCATTTTCATCCCGAGAGGGCTCCTCCCTGCTGCGAGCTGTTTGGGTGCTGTGTGCAGGAAGGGTGCTGCTGCAGTGCCTCTGCATCCACCGCTTCGAGCAAGAGCAGCATCACCTCTTCCACCCTCCATCCCTCACCAGCACTCGAGGTGACACCAGGGCACTCGGAACACACAGAGATGCTCTCACAGAGCCTCAACGTGCTGCAACAGCGCAGGAAGCTTGCGGCCAGCTCAGCCCTTTCCTCCTCGAGAACACACCTTGCACAGCAAAAAACCCTGCTCACTCGGGGTGTGCAGCTCAAACAGAGGAAGGGAAAAAGCCCTGCTTTGTGCACAGTCGGTTTTCATGGCAATGTTCCCATCCCACTGTGCAGCACGATTAGAATCTGATGGTTTAGGAAGGTAAAGTGAAGGCTTAAACTTGCCATGCTGAGCTAAAACACAGTAAATTGCCCAGTGTCAACGCACTGTGCACCCAGGGGTTTTGCGATTTGGCTGCTTTAATGCAGGGAATGTGGATATGGTAGTTAAGAAGGATTACTTGGATAGTTTGGATAATGACATCTTTCCTTCATTTGATCAATACCAGAACATCGCCCAAAAAAAATATGCTTATCTCAAATATCAGATACCAAGAGATCTGCCACCCTTTCCACTCTAATAGAAGAGAAACACCCTTTATCCTGTGGTGGAATTTAATACTTTATTTCCCTCAGTTTTACCATTTGATGGAAAGGGTTGGGTTTTTTTTGTTTTCTATAAATGACTTTAAAAAATGCAAAGAGTCAGATGTACCCAAAAATACCCTTATTTGTTCCGAACGGATTTGTTCAAGCACACCTTCGCTGCCCTCTTCCCACCTACGGCTCATCATCCTCAGCAGGAACTCTCTGATGAACACATGGTGAGCAGCCTCCAAGTCCTCATTTCCATAGCAAAGGGAGTGATTCTTGGCGTTGGATCACAGCCATTTTGATCTGGCTGCTCTCCAGAGGGAAGGAAGGGGGGAGATGTGCAGGCTGCAGTTAGAAAAGAGCAGGGGCTGCAGATCTCTGAGCACAGACAGTGAGCAGGTGAAAAACAAAGCAGGGTTAGCTCAGTGCCCCACACCAAAAATCATCATCTCCCTACCCCAGCCTCCTGTGAATACGTGAATAGCATTTAGTATCTCATTTGTTTCTCAATACTGCAGAGCATTTCCTCCTCCATCATCTGCAAGCAAACCACAGCTCAATTTGGCTGCCACAGGTTCCCATAGCAGGGCCCTGTGCAGGCTCAATGCGGGCAGAAGCTCCCTGGTTGGCCCCTGCTAGGATGATCAGATGAGACCCCAATATCTGAGATGATTCACCATAAGGAAAGACTGATTCACCCTCTATGACACACACAAAGTACACCTGGCTGGCTGAGCGACCCTTGGGAAGTGACTATGGAAATACCCGAGTGGGCAAGAAAGAGCATCCCTGGCTAATGGGGCTGTGCCAGGCATTCACTCTTAGGAAATGGACTTGGAGCTGGAGCTTTAAAAAGGAAGTTAATTAGATCATTGTCTGTGCTGCTGAATCTTCGTTAAGGAGCTGGAACCATCTCCATACACTCGCTAGAGAAAATATTTCCTGTCTTTTTTGGGTAAAGTACAAATTTGGAGGATTTACACCCTCCCAACTGGGAGCTGAAAGGAGTTTTGATACTGCCAGAGTTACAGCCCTCAGCAAAATCCAAACAGAGGCGCTAGACACCCTGCAAAGACCACTACAATAGAAGTGCTGACAGATCTACGACCACACTGATCTCCTGGATCCCACTCCGGGACACACGGCATCTTACACATCCTGCTGGGGACACAGCAAAGAGCCTTCAGAACCCTTCTTTCCCCCCAACCCCAAATGTCAAGTGCCTTCCAGCTGAATCTTACCAACCTTCTCACTTGGTCTCCCACTGCACAGCTCAGCCACTGGCCTTTGTGTCAGTGTTTGAAAGGACCTTAGAAAGGCAGGATGCCATCAGCCACGCTTGCACAGTGATACTTTTCATTCTGTTCCTTTCTGATCTCCATCATGATGTGTCACAAGAGTTACCATGAGTTTGCCCATTTTCCTGTTTATAAAGGATTTATCTGTCTCAAGAAGCCAACAGATGTATTTCTGTGGCTTCGGAGGGTTTTCAGCCTGCTTATGCAAGAGGAAACGCATCCTGCTAGGGAACACTTACAGGAAAACCCCCCACTAATGGCAAAATCCTGCTCAGCTCATGTGATTGTGATCGCTTCTGGAAAGGGAGGCATGGGGAATAAATGGCTGGTTTAAGTCACAGGCAGCCGGAGGCTACTGCTAAGGGGGGTGAAAAGATACAGATCCACTGGAGAGGGAGAACACCCCTTATAAACAGTGGGTACTTGGGACTGGAAAGGCTCTTTTCCAAATGGAACATGTCAAGATAAGCTGTTGATGGTGAGCCCCCAGACTCAGAGCCTTATCAAAGAGGTTGCATCCACTCCAGTGGCAGCTTTGAAATAAAGGTAGTCTCAGATAACTGAACAAATGAGAAGCAGATAAGGAAGGAAGGAAAATAACCCAAGGTACAAAACAGGCAGTGCCACCAGCACCAAGTAGCAATGATGATTAATACCAGGTGGCACCTGCCTCATTTGCTGTGGGTTAGCAGGGTGCTGGGGATACTGCAACATGGACAGCCCAAGGTCTTTCTGAACCCCCGGGGCTGAGATGCTGGAGTCTCATCTGTAAGAGCAGTGAGTGCTCAGAGCTAAAACCTTGAAGCATGTTATAATCCTGAGCCAATAAAGAGGCCATGGATGTTTCAACCTGAGGCCTGAAGGTCCCCATCATGGCAAAAAACACCTTCCCTCACAGCAGGGCTGGGCCACATCTGCAGAGCAGTTGGCCATCATGGAGATAAGCACCACAAGGAATCTAGTAATTCACTCTTCAGAGCACTTTGAACATCATCTGGCAGATAAGGTACAGCCACATATGGAACAGGGTATATAAGCATTCAGGTTTTAAACCATAAGGAGACCACCACCCCATTGCACTTCCTGCTCCATCCCACCACAGCAAGCATCACTGTGTGCCCAGCAGAGCAAGACCTGAGCTGACAGCCCTACCCCATCGCATGTGAAAAAGGGAACAAGTATCACCCAGGTTATTTCCTCATCACTCGTGGCATTTCTTAACTTCACAGCACCTGGTTGTGCAACCTTTGTGAGTTCTGTAACCCCTGCGTGTGCATGGCATGTTGTACACCAGCACATACACATGCGTGTGTGTCTGTGGACATGGGCTGCCTCCTGCTTAGTCCAGCTGCACGCATACTGCACATAAACACCTTACAGCCTCACCCTGCTGCAGTGTGTTAGAACACCCCAGAAGACTCACTCGTCCAGAACAGAAGCCCGCTAGATCATTTCAAGGACAGCATTTCTGAGCACGCCTCTGGCAGAGGAAGGAAAGTGAGACACAACTGGGGGGGAAGCAAGAGGCAAGTATTTGCTGCCAGCTCCATCAGCGGAGCCACACAGACACCAAGGACAACGGAGACCATCCTTCTTTGAATCCAATGAGCATGAGCTGCAAGGAGCATGCTGACCACCACAGGAGCACATATCCTATGGCGAGTTCAGAGCCATGACTGGCATCAAACCACAAGAGCAGTCAATCGCCACCACTGTTAGAGCAGAGAGGCATTGTACCACCAGCAAGGCTTCCTCTCCCTCTCCAAGCATCAAGGGAATCCGTGAACTCAGTCTCATGATATTAAGTCTTGCAATATCTGGGCAAGGATGGAACGGGGCAGAAAATAAATCACATGGCCACAAGAATTTCAGCTTGCCCTAAAACTTCACATGAAACCTCTGGCAGCTAAAAGGAACAGCCACAAAGACCTTGATGCAGTCCCCTGCTTTCAAACCTAACGCTATCCCCTCTCTAGTATACCCTTTCAAATCAATTCATATTAAGTCTATTGCTGACAGCACTTTTGTTTTCAGATGTTCAGAGTTATTTAAACCAAAGGTGAACACTACTTACAGATGGTCACAATTCCAAAACACATCAGACTTGTGCACAGATGATTTTCAGTCTTTGGTTACTTTAGGCTAGGTTGAGCAAGAGCCTGCCATCTGATTTCACTTCATTTAAAAGACAAAAAGCTGGAATATGAACGTAATACTGAAATTTCCAGCTGTTCTACCACTGGCAAGATTCTATTCTGGGATGGGAACCTAAACCACAAACTACCAGGGAATTTGATTATATCTCAACTGCGGAGCCCACCACATTCAAAAATGTAACACAACCCAAACTTAAACTAAGCTGAAAATGCTGTTCTGGACAAAGTGCAAGGTGTTGGTTCTAACCTGTGAAATACTTGATACTGTTGGGTTTTCAGAGCTCTACCCTGAAACAATCACACAAAGACTGTTATAACATAAAAAACTCTGTCAGAAGTGTCTATAATGGTTAAATCTTGCAGGCATCAAGAGGCACGTGCTATTTCCTAAGTGTTTACCCTGTGCAGGTCTCATGCTGTGGCTGACACTCCTTTCACGTGCACACAGGGACTCAATGGGTATTTTAACTTCAAGGTTTTTAGGCATGCAATTCACCTTCTTGGGGATCTTACTATTCATACCCTTCTGTAGCTTGTATCTTTACAGTCTAACATTACATCATTTACCATCATTTACAGTGGCAAAAGGACACTGCAGTTGAAAGTCATTACCCTGAACAGAGAGTATTGTCTGGCTTCATTTAATTTGTGTCATCCACCGTAAAGAGAGAGCAATAAATGCATACAGGAATCATCACACCAAAGAATTCATCACAGTGATGGGTGATGTATTGGGGGGATATCTGGATGATGGCTCCGAGAGCCTTCATTCTCCACTTTCTCCACTGGAATAAACACCAGAGATGCTTCTTCACACACTGCATCTTCATTCACTGCCAAGACACAGAGCAACATGCTTCCAGAGCTGAACAGCCCTATGAACTTCAGCCAGAGACATTACACCAGCAGGGTGGAAGATGCTACTTATGCCCCTGGGGACTGACTGCACCACCCCCCAGTAAGAGCAGCACATGCCACAGAGACGAAAGCAACAGGGCTTCAGACCACACTATGACCCCGTGAAAGACATGAGAGGGAGAGCACAACCCCCTGAGCAGAGCTGCAAGTCAGCAGGGCTGTTACAACAGCCAAGCACCAGGATTCCAGTGAGAAGTATGCAGATAAAATGCTTTCTCCACAGAGCTGACCTAGTTCTCTTATCAGTGCAACAGAGCTAACAAGGAAGCATCAATCTGTTCAGAGCTGCTACCCCAATTTGCTGCATTCTTCTGCTCTCTTGAGGGTAATATGCAAGCTTCTTCCAGACCATATTCCTGAGACATCACAAGCTTTTCTTCTAACCTGGTTTTGGGTGAGAGCTGAGCCCCAGCTAAGGATGGTGGCTACAAATGGAGAAAGAGCTCTTCCCCACCAGAGCTTCATTAATTCCTCACCAGATCACCACCAAGTCCCACCTTTCCCAACTAACCAGTTAAGGCACAAACACCTTCTAACATGACAGTGCCAACAGCAGAAACCAAATGCATTATCTCCTGAAACATGAATCAACCAAACATGCTCAAAGGAAATAAACAGCAAACACAAAGTCCTTCCATGTGTGTGATAGAGGAGCTCACCGGTAGCCACTAAACCTGAAACTGAATGCCGTATACAGGATGCAGTCTGCCCTCTTTGATGAACTTAGGATAGATGTCAAGCAGACAGCAGTACCCAGGAGCTAGGAGCCTAAAGCATGGGAATACCAACAACACAGGCAGGATTTTGCATTCTGCACAAGCCTAGAAAGGGTGCAGGAGTGCAGGTAACCTGATTACATTATATTTTCTAAGGTAAGCACATTTCCTCTTAAAACTCCAGTGGCTTTAAGGTATTATTGGAAATATTTCACAGATTCTTCTTGCTTACAGCTAATGGGATCATTCCTTAAAAAAAGAAATGACAGGAAGATTTAGCGAAAGGAAAAATCTTAAAAGGCCTTAAACTGGGTTTTATTTCTCCATTACAGCATGTGTTATCCGCAGGAACAACTACAAACATTAAAGATGTTTTAAGGAGATAAACAGTCTCAGATCCCAGCTCTTCAGGAGCACCAAGAGCCACCATGATGAAACCAAGGCCTGCAGAAAGCCCTCTGCTCTCAACACAAAGTGAGCTGGGACACAAATTCTTCCCAACTTAGAAATAAAGCAGAAACAACACATCAGCACAACCGAGGCTCACAAATAGGGCAGCCAAGTGTGAGTCAGACTGACCAAGCGAGGATGCAGCATTCTCCAGATGGCCCTGCCTGACCACAAATGCTCCACTGGCCTGCTGGATGGAGCACAGCACCCAGACCTGCTGGGAGCCCATTGAGAAGACTGTGCTGCCTTGGGGGACGCCATTAGAGAGGAGGAGGACGGCCAAGTGTAATGGCGGCGCCTCTTATACTACACCTCTGTTGTGGTGTCTCAAGTTTGATTCCAGCTCTGTGATGGAGCAGAGACCTGGACAACATCATGGTTAGGCTGGAGTTAGAGCTCAGAGCAGCGTGGTCCATCACACTGCAATTCTGAATGGATGCTCTACTCCAGAAAGCAGGAACGGGCTTGGTCAGCACACCCTGAGAAACACCTTCATCCAAACTGGAGCCCAAGTTAGAGACTTTCACATCTCAAGCTACTCAATAACACTCACTCAAAAGGTGAGACACTCACACTGAACTGCTTTTGATGTCTCAAAATAAAACCAGTAATGATTAATTCTCAGAGAGAAGACAATATTCTCAATGCAGAAGGTTCAAACTGGACAACACAAACATCTGAGATTTTCACGTTGTACAAATAAGCTGCAAAACGCATCTCAATTCTCCCAGTTGGAAGTGGTGTGTGCTTCTCCAGATTTCCATTTGCTGTCCTGCCAACTCTTCTGGCCAAGTAGCCTATAATTCAAAGAGCACCATTGTCATTCTGTCCTGTTTCTGTAACATGCAATTTGAAATCAGGGCTGGGGGAGGGAGGAAGAGACTGAAGGAGGCTAAAACTCAAACCCAAATAGCTCAATCTGCTAACTCGATTTTACGTCCCTATCTTGTGGTACCAATTACAGCCCCTCAAACATCTGTTTGAGCAAAGGGTTCCAAGTTCAAACACATTTCTTCTGTCCTACAGATGTTCTTTGTCGCTGATCCGTTTCAGGCTGCTGTCCTACACTGCAGCAGAGGCCATCACACACTGTGCTAAGAGGGCAGCAACCCAAGTGAGCAGGTATTACACCATGAATGCAACACGAAGCATCTTTCTCACCTCTCTAAACAGGCAAGAACAGACACAGTGACTTAGGAAAAGTGTCTAGTTCAGCAGCAGTTTTAATAAACACTCCTGATTTCAGATGCAAGAAGGAAAAACATCTTCCTACACCCACAAGCTCCCTGGGCCAAGGACAAGGGATGTACCCACTGGCCCCAGCACTCCCACAGCAGTTCTTTGCCTATCTGACAGGGAGAATCACCCCAATAGCACTGCATGAAGGCTGATTCCCTAGGGAAGACACCTGCAGTTGGCTGCCCTTCACCTGAGGAACTTGTTTTCACCAGGGGGCATGAAGAATTACAGCCTGTGCTTGGTGACCTTTAAGCTTTACTTACCTGTTGGCTCGACAATCACATTACTGCACGTGCAACCCACGCTTCCAGCCCTTTGAGAGTCCCTGTGGCATTTACAGCAGTTCTGGAGGAGAGCAGCCAAAACAACAGGCAGTATTACACTGAGATAAGCCCCAGCTGGGTTTTATGTGATCTTTCATAGTGCTTAAGAATTCCCTTAGCAGACCAGAAGATCAATGTGGCAAGCACCACATATAAAGAACAAAAAGATAACCTTTACCCCCAAAGAAACACCAGGGATCAAAGTGAAGATGACAGATAACCCAGCACATCCAAAGCATGGCAGAACGGAAGGCCAAGCCAGGGTAGCTCACATTTAAACAACAAGACCATGAAAAGCTTTAACAAATTGCTCCAGAAAGCAGGAAAAAGGTGCTGGAAGGCACGATGACAATCAGCTATAAGTGTTCCATGCTACACTTGACACTGTGCTAAAGCAGAGGTACACACTGCTGAACTACATCTGGCTACCCACGTTTACCTAAGCAGGCTCTGGATTTTCTTCCTGCCTTATAAACTGATCTTTGCAGGTCCAAAAATGGAAATAAACCTTAAAATCACTTTAATCTACCTCCTGTTCTCAACAAGACAGTTTTGTGCCTATTTACTCCAACCTCCAAGATACAGTGTAATTAATGTAAGTACTGAGTAAGAAAGGAGCAGTTGAAAAACTAAGTGTAAGAATGGCCATTTATCAACACACACATCCCATCATGTATGCTGCTGCAAACAGATGAACCATCTGTAAAACAACAAGTACACCTAGTATTATATACTACAAGCATTCCCAGCCTGGTACCTACAAGAACCTGAGCAATACACTGAACCTCACATTTCCAACATGGAAACAAGGGTATTGATCCACATCACACAGGAAACTGCAAGAAACAACTGTAACACTGACTGGCCACCACATGATGAAAACCATCAAGTAAATGCCAAGCTTTTACCCCAAGTCATTCCGGTGTTCAAGATTCCAGCATGAACTAACAAACTATGAGGTTTTTAAGGATTTAAAGTGAAAGGGGATTAAGAAAAAGCAACTTGAAGAGGCAACACCAGCACGGAGCCAAGTCACTGGCTGTTGAGCCTCGGCTGATGACTGCCTTCTATATCAAAGGATCACCTGCCCAGCACTGCCAGTTCGCCTGGCTCCCAAGGGATGCAGCGTTTACTCCAGCTTGAATTTGCTGCTGCCTGCTAATCCCTGGTGGTGCTAATTACACCCATTATCAGCTTGTCTGACTGTGCCTGAGGCATGTCCAGTACCCAAACCTGCAGCATCGTAGGATGTCAAGCCCCTATCAGATCTGGATGGGAACAGGATGCTTCAAAGCGTGATGCTTTAATACAGCAGGTTTATACATTTATGTGAGATAAACAACGGATTTTCAAGGACTCCAGGACACAGTCTCTATGGCAACTATATGCAGAACTAAGGAGATGGAGAAGGAAGGGAGGGAAAGCTCCTACATTTCCAAATACCCCAATCAGAGTGATCTGAAGTCTATTTACCAGGGACTACCTATAGCAGGAACTGCAGATGACATGTTCTGCTTAGGTTCACACATGGATGCAAACAACATGTAGTTTTAAGCACATCATCCCCATCCAGTTATATGAAATCCTGCTCCAGGTATATTTGATAAGGCTGCAGAAATGGTTGCCTCTGAGCTAAGAACAGTACGCAGATTTCAGGTATGCTTGTACACACAAAGATGCTCTGGCCAGCCAAGATTTGGATGGAGAGCCCCAGGGACACCACAATTCCTCCTGAAGGGCACACTTGGCCTTAGGCACAGCACAACCACACTCCAGCCCAATGCCACCAGCTCATCTCAGCACACTGACCGCATCAGCCGGAACCTTAATGGCTTTAAATCAGGCCCCACCACTGCTTTAATTTCATTTCCAGCCATTTTTCAAATTCAATTATTAAAAAAGAAAACAAGAAAAACCTAATTAGGATGGCTTGAGAGGCCCAGCTCAATGTCAGAGTCACTATAGTTGATCCAACCTCATCCAGCTTCTCCTGCTGAGAGCCAGACCTCAAAAGTCATTATACGCTCGTAGCAAAAAGCATATGATATAAAAATCTGTTGTTTTCATCAACAAAATTTGGATCAAGACAAAACAAATAATGCTGATGCAGCACAGTGGTAATGCTGAAGAAATACTGTTGTCCTTTCTACAGTGCAGGTGGTTCTACCTTGGTATCTGATCCATTAACAAAGAAAGATGAAGAGGAGACATGGCCAAAGAGCCCATGTTTTACTCTAACCCAAGGAAACCTATTGATGGGCACCATGAGGACATCAGCAGGCTGGCAGCCTTTGAAAAAACAATGTTTTGTCCCCCATAGGAGGCAGCAGCAGATACCATTGTCATTATTTCTGACAAGTTCATGACCTAGAGAGCAGGATTTTAAGGCTTTTATGGTATTCCACCACAAAAACCTCTTCCATTCCAGAGGCACTTTGACTTGTTACCAAGATACCTGCTGTGAAGAGATGACCTCTGTCTTACTATCATGAAGAATCACATGGGAGAGGTGTGAAGTAAAATTATTTGCCTAATAGTCACCTACTTTATAGCTCCATCATTACCTCCACATCCAGCCATTAATTCTGATCAGACTTGCGTTCACTAAACAAACCCATACAGGCACATACACAACAAATGGTTGTAATGCAACTAATGGTGTAGTCCATTAGGAACCTCTCCAGACAGTTTGCTCCTCTGAGGGCCATCGGTGCCAGCCTCTGCATTTGAGAGGCCTACAGTGCAAAGCCAGACCTGCTGGTGGGGCCCCTAAGACCTGTCACTACTACACTGAGAAGCTGAGTAATTCTGGTGTCACCCTGGTATTTTACATGCCTAACACTATAATCTAAAATACCATAATTTAAAAGTCATGTGCTGAGCAATTATAACCTCAAAATGAAACAAATAATCCATTTTTAGTGGAGTTACTCACTTGAGGAAGAATAGAACAAAGCAATCTTATTAGCAAACAGAATGAAAGGGCCCAGTAACCGATTCCCAACTATAGCGGCATACTCAACACATCCAGAATAATCGAGTTTCCAGTCAGATTAATTTCAGAATGAACCACGAGAACATAAGTAGACCAAAACTGTTAGGTAGGGGAGACAGCAGGGAAAGAGCTAGAAGAGCAGACAGACATCAATTCTTGTTCATACGCCCTGTAAAGGCTGAAACTGGGGCACTTCAAATCCTCAGTGAGCTTGTGTCCCAACACATCCTTAGGGAAAGACTGAAATGATCACAAAAGCCTCAAGTCAGACAAAATAATCAAAACAAACAAACCCATCCTTTAAAAGTCAAGTGAAAATGTGCCTGTGTTTGCCTGAAAGGACATTCCTGGCCCTGGGAGTGGTGCACTGATGACCTCACCCAGCTGCAGACGCAGGCCAGGAAGTGTTTTGCTCATGTCTTCAGAATAGGAAGCTGGCATCCAAGCCATAGTCCTCAGCATCTGTAACCAAATTCAGACTAATAACACCAATTCTCTTACAATCAAAACGCAACATGGTGCTTTAATGAGCCATTTCATGAAGCCACCATTAAAGCCCAATATTAAAGTTGAACATGATGCAGAGAGTGGTTACCGAGGGCAGAGCTCTCAGCGGCCTTCGCTGCATCACTCCGGAAAGCTGCTATTTTACCCTTCTGTGCATTCCTCCTCATTGCCATTACACTGAATCTCTGCCTTGCGCTTGGAGTGCATCCCAGAAGTGACAGATGCAATAAGCACGAAGATTTCACTTGAAAAAAGCCAATGATGTTTGAAAAGGCAGCTCACTAGAAGACAGAGTCATGCCAACAGAGCGCAGAGACACACAAATGCTGATTAAAGCAGTCTGTATACAAGTGACCATTGAAAAATTACTGTTATGAAGTGCTATATTAAAACAAACACGAAGTAAATGCTCCCTGACAGGCACCCCGGTGCGTTGGGTCTTCCTCTGGCTACTGAAAATACTCAAAACATATACACAAAATAAACAGACACCGACTTTATCTCAACAGTATTTGCTCTTCTACCTTTGTGTACACAGTTTCAGCAAACATGAGTCTTAGCTGCAATAACATGTCTCAGGGAGTCCACAGCCATCTGGTTTCTCCCCCTCCTTGAGCAGAAAGGATGATTCAAGGCTTGTTACTCAAATGAAAATCAAATATATCCTCTCCTGCCTCGCACACGAGGTACCCGCTGCTTTCTGTACCCATCACACATACGAACACACTTCTCACTGTGCCAGTTCACACCGTTTTCCCACACTTGCAGCAGGCACTGAGCTTCTCTCCTGCACATGCTTACAGAGGCGAGAGTCAGGTAATCAGGATACAGCCTGGCCTAAAATTAGACCAGAATCTGTATCAGAAAACTGAAAACCCAGCCACACAGCCTGGAATGTTCAACACATCCCGCTTCCATTTTGCCAGCATCCTTTGGTCTTGCCTGGACCGTTCCACACCTGCACGAACAGATATGCTCAAACACACACATACGCGGCTCAAACTACAGCTAGCAAAACCCCACAGCACTAACGCTATTACTTTGACAATAAAACTGCACCCATCAGTTTTACTTTTGTCTCAGCCACTTTCTAGCCCTTTTGGGGCTTTTTTAGACCCGTCTCCTGTGCAGTCACAGCATCACATTGTCTAGTCCCGGGTACCACAGCTGAATGCTGCACATCAGATGCTTCTCCATGCACCACGAGCGAGGAATCGGCTCGTTTCACAGAGCTCAGACAAGTACAAACCTCTACGTTCCGGCCTTTGACACATCGCTATTAAAACAACGTGGCTTTCTGCAGAGAAAAACAAAGCCTGGGAACATGTCAGAGCCCAGGACTTCATCCATCTCCTGAGTAGGCTCGGAGGAGCCACCGGTAACGGTGTGACACGCACCCGGTCAATGGGAGCGTAAAGAAAACCCGCAAAGCTTAAACCCTCCGATCATCTTTTGTCCTCTGCAGCGTTACCCACGGTGCCAGCGGGCTCCCGGCGCTCCGGGGCCACACGCACACGCCGGTGCCATCGAGCCGCTGCTGGGTCGCCATGGAAGGCACAAGAGGGGGGAAAAAGCCCAGCGAGACCCAAGCGGAACAAAGGCGGGCGCGGGGCTGCGGCGGGCATCAGGTGTCGGCGCGCAGGGGCGGCCCCGCCGCCGGGGAGCCGCGCCCCGGCCATGCCCCGCCGCCGACCCGCGCCCCCCGCCCGGATGCCGGCCCCGGGGCGCTCCGCTGCCGCGCACGGAGGGGAGCGGGGGGAAGAAGCCCCGGGCGGAGCGCGGCGCCCAACCGCGGCGGGGAGGGCGCTTCCTCCCGGAGGCCCGGGCGCTGACAACGGCCGCCGCCTCAGAAAGGGCTCGGCGGGTACAGCCGGGCAGGAAGAGCCCGCACTGCCGCCCGCCCTGCTCGGGTCGGCCCGGCTCGGTTCGGCCCGGAGCCCTCCCACGGGCACCGCCGCCTACCCCACCCTTCCGCTGCCCTCCCGCCGCCGCCCGCGCCCCCGCCGCGCCGCGCACCGCGATCCCGAGCCGCGTCCCCGCGTCCGCTCCTCAGCCCGGCGGAGCCGCCTCCGCCGCCAGCCGCCGCCGCCCGACTGAGCGCCGCGCCGCGCCGCGGGGCGGGGCCGACGCAAAGCCCCGCCTCCCATTGGCCACGCCTCCAGCCCGGCTCCCGGTTGGCCACGCCTCTAGCCTTTGGGGGCGGGGCCGCGCGGCGAGTGGCAGCTCGTTCAGCCAATGGCGGCGCGGCGCTCGCTCATGCGTGATTGCGCCCTCTCTCCCCTCCCGTGCCCCGGCCCTCAGAGCGCCGTGGGCGCGGAGCCGTGACGGGGCTGGGCAGGGCCCGGGCTCGGACCCGGTCCCCTCCGCACCCGGCCCCGGTTCCCGTTATCCGGTTCCCGTTATCCGATTCCCCTCCTACACTCCGCTCCCTGCCGCGGCGCCGCCCCGCTGTGTCCCCTCGCTGCCCCCGGCCTGGCTCAGCCTCTTCCCTCACAGCCGGGGTGGTGCAGTCCCGCTGTGCACCCCCGGGTGATGGTGGGGCTCCGGGTACTGCGGCCACGGACCCGACCCCTGATGGAGGCACAGCCTCATCGTGAGCTGAGCGGCGCTGAGCGCAGAGCGCACGGGTCTGACTCGGAAACGCCTCGGCCCGCGCCGATCGGAGGGGCTTCACAGCGAGACGGGGTGCGAGCCCTGCTGAGACCCGCGCTGCAGTGGGTGTCCTGGTTTGAGGGTTAGCCTGCAGGACAGCGGCTTGAAACCAGGGGTGCCCCCCCCTGCAGCAGCAGCGCGGCCGCTTTGGGGGATGCGGGATAATACGGTTGTAGGGAGGGGGTTTGCCTCTGCTGTGCGATTAAAGAGGATAACGGTTGTTAATGCAGTAAGATGAGCACCTCTGCAATGGGTGCCTGGAGGCACACAGGGCAGTGTCGCACAGCGGTGCCATTTGCAGGACAATGGCAGTGACCAGGCATGGCAGTGGCAGTGGCAGGGCAACGGCAATGGCCGGGCAACGGCAATGGCAGGGCAATGGCAGTGACAAGGCAATGGCAGTGGCAGTGGCAGGGCAATGGCAGTGACCAGGCAATGGCAGGGCAATGGCAGTGACAAGGCAATGGCAGTGGCAGTGGCAGGGCAATGGCAGTGGCCAGGCAATGGCAGTGGCAGTGACCGGGCAATGGCAATAGCAGGGCAATGGCAGTGGCCAGGCAATGGCAATGGCAGTGGCAGTGGCAGGGCAATGGCAGTGACAAGGCAATGGCAATGGCAATGGCAGTGGCAGTGGCCAGGCAATGGCAGTGCCCCCGCAGGCTGCGTTTCAGTTCCTCAAGGAGCGGAGCCGTGCTCGAGCAGCGCCCGCCTCGCGCAGTGTTTACCATACATGGCCAAAACCAAACGCTGCTGCGGCTTCCTCATCCGTTTAGGCCAACGTTTGCGAGCTCCTTTGCACGCGGTTGGGTGCTGGAGGGGGTCCGGTTCACCAGGGCAGCGACACACCCGGAACCCCCCTTACAGTGCTCAGGACCGGGGGATGCAAGGGGGTTGTGATGGGCTGAGCTGCAAAGCCCTCCTCTTCCCCCAGGGAGTGTGAACTGCCCCCTGTTAAGTGAGAGCTGGGTGTTAAACCCTCCTGGAGATCCCCTTGTCCTGCTCTGACAGCCCAGCTGATGGAAGCCGCCAGTTAAACAAACCAATGCCATTCAGCACTGCTTAAACTTTAGCACCACTTCAACCCCCGATTCAACAAGCAAGAAAGCCTCTTACGTGCTGAGCAACACCTTGATAAAGGAATCTACACCCAGAGATTAGAGCTGCATCCTGCATCTCTGCCCTGCATCCCTGCCCTGCACCACCGATGACTGTGGCATTAACACCTTCCTTCCACCAGCCAGCGACTTACTCCCCGCCTTCCTCCCTCAAACAATCCCTTCAAGGCTAAGGAAGCAGAAAGCCAGAAGCAGTGGGGCTGCCTGGAGCAGGTAGCCTGCAGCGTAGTGGGTTTAGATTGTGATTCATACTTTCCACGTAGGTGCATGGCTTGCTGAAGGTCACGCAATGAGTCAGTGATAGAGCTGAGCGGCTCGATTGCCAGTCCCGCAGCCGCTGATTTAGAGGAGATCCTGTGCATGTGGCTTCAAACTTTGTGAAAGGCTATTAATATGAGCATAGAAAATGGTACCTAAAAATATGGGTAAGTGTAGCTCCTTCGAGCTCCAAACAGCGGGTGAGCATGAAGTGGTATTTTACCACGGACTGAAAAACAGCAGCGAAAGCAGCAGTATCTGGTGCTACCCAACAGCTTGGAAGAGAAACCAGAGGAGGTTTTTGGCATTCCTCTAAATAGGGCGATGCACAGAGGACATGAAGTGAAATCTGACGGAAGCCTAATTCAGTAACTGCCACCCGAGCGGCTGGTCCCTGGCTCAGATCATCACTGCAGGGATGATGCTCCTGCAGCACAGCGTGCTCCATATGGCACCGGAAGAGTCACCAAGGGTGGGCTCCAAAGGAAACGATACCTTTAGAGTATTCACTGCTGCTTCCTTCTACATACAGATGGAAATGCTCCAAAGATCCCTCAGATCCCGACCTGGATCACTGAGCCGTTAAACCACCAGAGCTCACCACGCGAGGTGATGGAGAAAAGGCAGGAATTTCAGGCTGAAATCCTCAGCACCAGAAGGAACGGGCACGGTTTTCCACGTGCTCTTTGGTTCCACAGTGAACACTAATGTTCCTCGCTTCAGCTGAATCAAATCCTAACAAACAGGACTTCAATTATAGCCGGAGGGAGGCGAGCTTAGCAACTTGTCAAAATACATCACAAACTCTAATTTTGGTGAAGGAAAACACCCTATTACCAAATTCTTGCAGCAACAAGAACCACACGGCAAAGTTTGTCCTTCTCTTTGCTCAGCCCCAACACGCCTGATTGTGCCATTTTGCAGAAAACACCCAGAACTGATCCAAAAGCACATTTTGCTGCTTTCAGCCATCCCACATATTTTCCCCTGCGCTCCATCGACGCACGACTGCTGCAAAGCATCCATCTCCCAGCCTTTATACGGAAACAGCACCGTGCCTGCAGACTCCACCTCTGAAACTTATGTTAGCAGCTAAATTTAGCTGCCTTGCGTCGCTTCCATCACTGCAATGAACCGCTCTGGTTTGCTCCTGCGCTGATCTTGACATACCTTACGAGTAATGCATTCAGTAAGGCCCAAAGCCTTCCTTGCCAGCATGGAGCTATTGGTTAGAAAGGGTAAAGAAGGCTGCAAACACTCTTTCTACATGGAATGGGGATGGTTTCCTTGGCCTTCAGCTGAGATGACGCAATTTGGCTTGCAGTCTCTGAGCCATCTTAAACAGACGGCAAAGCCACTAGCTCAGAACCAGTCAAGTCACTTGAGGGATGAATTTACCTCCAACGTTTCACTTTGCTTTAAATCCTCATTGCTAAATATATTCTGAATGATGGCAAAAGGCTTACGGAGGGTTTAGGGAGATCAGCAGTTTAAAGTCCTGTTCTTTTGCAGCTTAACTTCCAAGTCATGCCAAATATGCCAGATGCGACAGGTTGTGTTTCGGACACTGGGTTTGCAGCCATCAAATACAGCTTTTAAAGGACATTTATGTCCGCTATATATCTGTTTATTTCTTGAGGCCTTTTAACAGCCTAGAGTAGAGAAGGGGAGACCTTAGAGCAGTTCCAGTGCCTAAAGGGGCTGCAGGAAACCTGGAGAGGGGCTTTGGACAAGGGCCTGTAGGG
>WYDI02008529.1:0-57368 GCA_009867235.2 Psittacus erithacus | reverse complement strand
TTGAACACCGCCAGGGATGGAGCATTCACAACTTCCCTGGGCAACCCATTCCAGTGCCTCACCACCCTTACAGTAAATGATAAAATGAAACTCAGAAAATATAGGGGTTTTGCCAAGGGTGCCACATGACATGTGGAAGAGATAGAGATGAGCTTTGAGCACAGGAGGGCTGGAAGCGTCTCACCCTGAACTGCTGACGACACTATGCTTTTAGACAAGTACTTAGTGGTAGCAGACTTGCATCTGAGGTCTGAAGAGATCAGCTTAAGTGGAAATCTACTTTCACTAAATTCCTGAACCTCAGCGCTCAACTTGGAGTATAATTAATCATCTCTGAGTGCAGGCTACCCCTTGGGAAATCAATGTACTAGTGGAAGTCTAAGCCTTGAACTGTGAGCTGCAGGAACCGATCTTCAGCCGTATGAGGCTGCTGCCCAGCTTCATCTTGCATTCTGACCTGGGGAAGCAGGCAGGGCAGAGTTTAGATAGGAGGAGGCAAGGCAATCCCTGCTGGCATCGCTCCGGGGAGGGTGATTGCAGAGGAGTATGAACTGCATCTTTACAGCTTCATCATGCAATGCCTGTTGGAATGCAAGGCATTTTTAGAGTGCACCTCGCTGTTCTGACTGCAAACTGATTTTGTTCTTTGCTGATTTTTACTTGTGAGGTCAGTTCTGAGTTGGATCAGGTTTCATGACAGAGAAGACTGAGGTCTGTGTAAGCTAGTTGTAAACCCCAGATTTCAGAGTCTTGCTTTTATTTCATTTATTCCAGTTGCTGTTTGCCTGTGGTTTAAATTTGTAGGCAGCAGGGATTTAATTCTAAATGAGTGTCCAAAGAATCCTGCCTGAGAGGAAAAAAAAGTTGCTTTGAAGGGTTGAAAAATCAAAAAAAGTGAATGGTATTTGTAAACAGGTGTTTTCCAATGCTGCTTATGAAGATGGGTTACTACTGAAAGCTCTGCCCTGTAGTGGGATATTAAAATAGCCCCTTAAATTCCTTGGAGTTTGACTTAAGTAGTTGGATTATTGGGCTCTTGAGATTTTCTCAGAAATCTTTGAAGCAGAACCTTCCCCTAGGTCGGATAGTAATTTTAGGCTTGGTGGAAGTTTTTGTGGTTTGTTTTTTGTTTGGGGTTTTTTTGAGATCATGAAATAAATGTAACTGCTGAACAATATTGGCTTTGGTTGGTTTTGCTTGAGTTTTGGGGGAGGTTTGTGGTTGGAGTTTTTTGTTTGCTTTTTTGTTTGTTTGTTTATTTGATGGAGTCATCTTTCAGATCTGTCAGTGTGGAGATTCTTCCCCGTCATATAGTTTGCAGCTAAGTCATTAATGGTCTCATGTTAATTCATGAGAATTTGCTTATTTTAAATCAAGCCACTTCAATTATAAAGCTTTTGAAGACATTTTATTGGGAAAATTTGGCAAATGCTGGTCTGCAAGTTTGAGGCTTGACAAGAATTTCTCTTACAGAAGTGTTTATTACTTTGCTCTGGTCCCTGCATTTCTGCACCCAGTTCAGCCATCCCACGTGGAAGTGCGCTGTGTCTCAGCCGCTCACTGCACATCGCATGGTGGCACCCTGCTTCCCTGAGCCCTCAGCTTATGAACCTTTTACCTTGGCTGTATTCTAAGATGTGCTGCATTTGATTCGGGTGTTTTTACATCTTGAGAAAGCTCAGGTGTATGTGCATCAGCCTGGAAGGGAGCTGTTAGCTGCTAATTTGAACTGGTAGGAAGGGAGGGGCTCAGAGGCATAGGAACCTCACAGCCTTTCAGGCTCCTCTTGGGCCCAGCTGACATTCCCTGAAACAAAGGAAACAGAAACATACTGTCTGTACAGCACAGTAGCAATTCTGTTAAGTAATGCACTGGGTAATTCATCCTTCCAACTCAAAAAAAAAAAAAAGACCTTTTTGCCTGTTCTAGGACTAAAAAGACATCTATTGAAATGCCTGAGCGATGGTTCATTAAAGCTAGCTGTTAACCTCTTCTGGTTTTTGTCAGAGAGCATCTTTTTGTGTCCTTCTCCTCTAATTCCAGCTTCCAAAGATCATCTCTGAAAAGAACATAGCTGCCATACTGTCATACTCAGGGCACTTAGGCAGACTAACTGGGCATACCGTCCCCATTGGTGACCTGTTGCAGAGACTCAGACTGGAGTATTAGGACAAGAGATACCCAGGGTGGTGCGGGGAGACCCTCTTTCAGAGGGGGGAGCAGTTTCTTCCCCTTGTTTCTCCATCTTTTTCTTGGTGTCTCTGTTGTGCAACAAAAATAGCGTGTAATTGAAAGGATTTGGAGCACATACAACATTAACAAATAATCTTACGCCTTTTTTTTCCTTGACCTTCTTTCCTTGTTTCTCATGTAATCTAATTTACATCATCCCTATATCTGATGCAGAGTGTACATTCCCCAAGACAAGGGCTGTGCTTCCTTTTTCTCAAGTGCTGTGGCTACTTTTGATCTATTTACAGAGTATGACAAGCTATATGTTGTTTTATACTTTGTATTGTTTGGAACTTAAAGAACAGTCTCTGTTCTTTGGTACTTCCTGGCTTTTTTGTACATTTGCTGTCAATTGTTTTCCCTAGGCACAAAACAGTGATAACTCAAATGGAATTTAACTGAGATATTTGAGTATGGAAGCTCTTCAAAAAGAAAAAAAAATATTAGTAGCTATGTTTTAACGTATTAGTTGTCAGATTTTCAATCCAACCTCAATGCCTTGTTGTTTTCTTCTATGTCCTTCAGTTCTTTTCCCCTCTCTGCTTTCGTTACCGTAATGTGGAGGCATCCAGCAGGTCTTGAACTTCAAGTTCAAGAACTTAAACCAGCAGTTATGCTGACTTAGCTGATGATATTCACAGAAGAGGGAATAGTGTTGGCTCTCAGGGCCTTGCATTGTATTTTATTTAGTTGTGTTTAGGGAAGAGAATAAAAACAAACAAAAAAAAACCCAAACAAAATCAAAACCAAAAACCATCTTGATGAGGGAACATAAAGTAATGAGGTGCCCCACAGACACTCAGGTGTTCTTTTACTTTGCTCAAGTCATGTGAAAAAACAGTCACACAACGTATGATTTGTCTTCTCTTTTACAGACTTACAATCAAAGCCAGTCTAACAAAAGGAGCATTGACAAAGCTATATCAGGGAACAAAATGCTTCATTTCTACCAGCATAGCCCACGTATGATTCCAGAAGGCATAAATCCGAAGATGCATAAAATGTTTATTACTGCTGAAAAGTACGAACCAAGCAATTCAAGAATGCTCTCCAAAGAGAGAAGATCTAGTTCCCTCCAGCATAAATCTGCTCTCTTTTCCTGTGTCACTGGTAAGAGGATTATGATGCTTTCCTAAGTACTGCATAAGCTGCTATCTCATGTCATTATATCAAACCTGTGTGGTCATGTGAGTTTTGGTTCTCTAGCAAAAATGTTATTTGTGTCAGCTGTAGCCTTTCAACTCTGATAGTGTGCTGGCTGCTGCTTCAGTTCCTCATTCTTTAACATCCTAAAATCACAATTCAGTCCTTAAATCCCTGTACTTCAAGTCAGATGTGTTTCATCTTTATTGAGCTTCTCATGGAGTCAGTGACTGAAGGTCAGAAACTCCAGCTACAAACAGAAGAGGCAAATGTAGATTATGTCTTCTGAAGACTTCTACTATACCTATGTCAGGTGGTATCATTGTCACTTAAATGTTTTGTGATAATTATATACCAAACCTGGTTTTGAGCTTTAACAGTTAGGCTTAATGTTTGGGCATTTTTTTAATGCAAGAAAAGTATGTCTTATATCTTTGTAAATCACAATAAAGCGGAAATGCTTGAAAACGAAAAGGTTTTAAGGGGAGGAAAAGGAGAAATCAAGGGTAGGATATTTATGAATTGCACACATCCTTGGAGGAATGTTAATCTACAAAGAGAAACGGTTCTTTTGCTGATGCAGTTGCATGGCACTTAAAATGCTCAGTAAACGGGACAAAATTACAAGATAGGAAGAAAGCGCTAAGTTTTTTAAACGCTTAGAAGTCCACATGCTAGATCTCTTTGGTCAAGTGTTTTCTGTAAAGACCAATAGCAACCTCTTGAAACTCCTGAAAGCCTTGGGAAACTTTGTATTTTGGTATCTGAGTAGTTAGACTTTAGAGTTCCTGGTTTTTAAATGCTTCTGATCACAACATAGAAAGGGAAAGCAAGCTACAAAATCATGCAGAAAAAAATCCACTTCCCATTTGGCCTCCAGAATGGCTCATGCTATCTCCCATTTTGCAGGGTAGAAATGTAATGGGGAAGAATTAGTGTTGGTAAGTCAATCTGTCCTTGCTATCCTCAGCCCAAGCTCGTTGTAAGTATGCATGTATGAAGACACAGCTGTGGCATGGTTGTGATGGTGATCCTGCCCATGCTGTCTCCTGATATGCCTCTGGTGCCTTCATGTTTATCTGGGATTTTTGCACAACCCAGATGGAGGCCAGTGAGGAAAACTAGTGGTGGAATAAACAGACACAACTTACAAGAAAGCAAGCAAAGGAAAACATGGAATTAAAATAAACCTGTCCTAGAAAACAGAAATGAGAGGCAGTAAGTACATAAAGAAAATAATATGCTGAGCATGTTTCCTGCTGAGCATTTCCAAGCCTGTAATTACCAGGTTCTTTTTGTGTGAAAGAGGTTGGCAGCTGCTACAGCAGAAGTGCATATTGTGTGTGGAGATGTATCAGCTGCCGAAGGTGAACACTATCAACTGCCCATCTTGCAAACGTGTTACAGGAGTGCAAATCATTAAGCACCAGCTTCGTGTTGAAGTCCCCTTCATTAATGTATGAAAGAAGTGTCTGTTTCTGATTTTAATGATATTTGAGATAAATCTCAAACAAAAAGAGAAAAGTCTTTTTTTTTTCTTCTTCTTTTCTTCTCTCCTTATTTCAGTGCCCTTTTCCACATTAGAAAATTGAAGTAGTGGTACTGAATAAGCTATGCATGTTTTTATTTATGCTGTCTTACATTTCACTTGTTTAGCTGAGGTTCAGCTGATCTTCAGGTTTGTCCTTGAAAGAATACATCTGCACAGATATTGTAGTACCATGGGCAGAAGTATTGTAGCAATCTCAAGTGTTTTTCCTCTTTTCTAGTTAAAATTAAGTATCTCCTGTTTTTCTTGATTTGAATTTTTGTTAATTGTACATTATCCTTCCACTTCAAAACCTCTTTAATAAATTGTATCTGTTGTCAGTACCAGAAGGACACATTGTCTTGCCGCATCACTAACCCAGTGTGTTCTTCACTTGTAGGAGCTTTTCTGTGAAGAGTACCACAACAAGAGCAAAAATCCCATTACTTGGCAGTCCTCTTACATTGTTTCTTCTAAACTGAGATTCTTTACTCTGTTTTTCTAAAGAACTTGCTAAAATTGAGCATATTTAGTAAGTGCAGTAAAATCAAAAAGCACGTGAGAATATTTTTGTGCTTAAAATGGCTTGTACTCACTGGAGGAAAAAATTCTGGGCAAATATCTTTGGAGACAGGACATGTTTTTTATGCTCATCTTTGCTTACTTTATAAAATGAGAACAACAATCCCACAATATAATTGAAAAGGTGAAAGTGCTGGAAGTCTGGATAATCATTTTTAGCATTATTGTAAGTTCTCTGCAGTCTCTTCTTTTTTTGTTAGGCTTCACTTGATATACAACCACAGTCTTGCCAGACCTTATAATGTGTTTCTTCATCTAAGTTGAGTAGAACAACAATAGCGAGGGTTAAAAATGTTAAAATGTAGAAGTGAGAACTTGCAGAATAGTGTGCTTGAAGGTCGTTTTCCTTCAGTGTGAGATCTGCTTCAGTTTCCCTCCCTGTGTAACAGCAACTAGGTTGTATGACTGAAAAAGAGTTTGAAAGTAGAGTTCAGTCCCTGCTTTCCTCCTTTAGCCAGGTATCTTTCTCTGCACTGCAAGAAATTACTGTTCCTAGTGAAGGGAAAAGTTGAGCAACCTGTAATTTAGGCATTAACCTGCTGGACCACATTGCTTGTCTGTTTTACCAGCCAGGGGGATTTCTTTCCATTCCCCTCAGGGAGATCTGTTATGCTTTCTTCATGTACAGAGTCTTTTTTCTTGCCAGCCAGAAATACTTGCTTGGCTCAGAAAAAGAAGCAGAAAGCCCAGAGCTTTCAAGAAATACCTGTTGCTGAGTTTTGCCAGCCGCTGGAGGCATTCATGCCTGTATAGCGTTGCACTGTGGCTATCGTAGGATCCCCTTGTCGTTATCAAAAGTTCTTGTCCTCTAGAGCTGTAACAGAGAACTGAAGCTATCTGTTGTTCTTGGTGTTTCCTTGAACATGGCTGGATGGCAGCATTTTGCCGCCTGAGCTGTTTGGGAAAGTTTTGATACACTGTCTGGACTACCATCTGTCCTTAACAGCAAGACAGACCCAAATCAGATCTGTTTGTCTCAAAATTTTTTCCTCTACTCTCTGTTTTTTCCTACCTAAAAACTTGCTGTTTGAAAATACACTGTTGGCTCCGTGGTAGGCCATCTATTTGCTTCTTGGTTGTGAAGATAAGGCTTAAGTGAGGCAGCAGAAGTCACTTTGAATGGGCCAAGGGTGTTAGTTTTCGTTTACAACTGTGGAGTTTTTTTGGCCTTTACTTTCTACCTTGTCTAGGTAATACTGTCCAGATTTCCAGGCTAATCCAAGATTGACGTACTCTGTCTTGGTGTGTGGGTGCTGGATATTGACTGCTGGAGCAGGCATAATACTTAACTGTTCTTACAAACAATAGGAAAGCATTCTTAATTTTCATTTTCTTCATGTCTCTTTTTTCCTCTACCTGGTCCTTGAACAGTTTGTTAGCTATAAAGGAGTGTACCATCTCCTAGACTTAAGTTAAAATTATCTTAGTAGCAATATTGATCTTCTGGGTTTGTTTGGGTTTTTTAGTGTTTGGTTTTGTTGTTGTTTTTTTTAATGATGGCCTTAATAGAACTTTAGTGTTGGTTAGTTTTTTCCAGCAGTGAAAGACTTTTTCCGGACAGGACTGAAACCTGGTACTCTGAACATTCAGGGTTCTGTTTTTGAGTCTCTAATAAACATTGTCATGCTATCCTGTGGATACAGAGCCTCTGGCAATTGTAACTTGAGAGGATTAAGAGGTACAGGCCCATTCCTTTTATGTGGCATTAATTCAAAATTGAGTGTTGGCTTCAGATTGATCCCAAGTCCTGTCTGCAGAGTGATTGTTAAATTAATTTCATTATTTTACTCCAAGCTTCATGCATGTGAGCTGAATGCAGTCACATTCTTAGCATGCTCTTAACGCTAGTTCTTTGGACGTTACCTTGCTATTCACACTGATGGCTGTTTTGAGGGATTTCGCATTTTTTGGATAGTGGTGGTATCAAGGCTTGTTGTGAGACTGCCAAAAATGACTTCATTTCCTCATCATCATTGGAGTGTCCTTTCTCAGATCCCTGTCTGCAGCTGCCATATGATCACTTATCTTGGTTTTACCTATACTCCCACTTGCACATATGAGTCTAAATAAAACTCATGAGATTTGTTTTTTTCTCTCCCTGCTCCTGGGGAGTTTTGGTACTCTTTTTTATTTCTGCCCTAATGACTAACAAATATTTTTGCCACATAATGTTGCTTTCCTGTATAGACACACATTTAGAAATTTGAGCCATGTGTTTTACCTGTTTGCTACACTGTCTTCAGGGCCTATGTATTTGACATATCTATATAAATCTGTCTGTCTAGATCTTTGCTTATATGATGCCTGCCCCCAAAGCAATCATTTAATAGATAAATTTTTCGAAATTGTAACACGTAAACCATGCAACACTGTATTGATACTTGTTTCTGACATCAGGTTCTCTGTATCTGATTTTGCTTGTGGCACAGAAAAGGTATTTTTTTCTTTTGGCTGTTATCATACAAAGTTCTTTTTATTCTGTGTACCCTTTTTCTTAAAGCAGGTAACATTTTCCTTTTGTTATTTTTCCCCCCATAGGCCAAAAGCAAATGCATTGTCGTGAGAATTGGTCTCTGTCATTTGAGGAATTTGAAATATGGGACAGACTTTACAGAATTAAGGAAAGTGATGGAATAAAGGAACCAGTATTACCTCAAGTCCAGTTTGAAACCTTAGAAAACCTGGAAGAAATACCAGTGAGTTTAACTGAAATATGATGTTTCCTTTGATATGAAGCCTAACGGATACTCTAAGTAACTGAATTGGCCCTGAAGCTGAAGGAAGTCTATATTAAATGTAATTTTGAGAATTCTATGTAAATTTTTGAGGTTAAGAATTTAGGATTAGATGTTTGAAGTAGGGTTTGAGTTTAGATCTGTAAATTTAAAAAAAAATACATTAAGAAGTCTTTCAGTATCCATTAAACTTTTGTTCCCGTTTTATGAATTTCATGCAGGGTGCTGTACTTGTGATGGTATTGTATCAACACTTTTTCATTCCCTTGTTTATTGAACTGTAAAAGAGTTACTGAAAGAAAACCTCAAGCTTTACAAGCTCTTTTCTGATCCAGAGAAGTGGAAATAGTTTTGCTAAGCAATTTCCTGATTAAAATATCCTAACTCATCTTACTTTCAAACTGCAGAAGCACAAAGAGGAGGCTACGCGTGAACTTTCCTTATCTGAATGGAGAATTTGGCAAAGCCGTCCTTTTCCTACATATGTGGTTGGTCATTCGGATCGTTGTTACCATTTTATCAGTGTTATGGAAATGATAGAACTGATGAGACATGAGCAGGTAAGGAGTTTACATTTGGCTGGCTGTAAACATGCACAAGTCTTTAATGCACAATTAGAATATTTAAAAAATAAATGCTCTAGTTCTGTCTAGTCAGCTGAAACAAAAGTGGGGAAGTGTTTGTGTGGGGCTAAGTTAGTCATTGTGAAGTGAATAATGTGTATTTAATTTTGGCTTGAAATGTCTCTTACTGGTATTCTGTTATTCCTAATTTTTTCCATAGAAGTTGTTTCAAAACAGTGTTTCCCTACACAGTAAATACCCCACATCATTCCTCTTTAATGGATCCAAGTATCAATTTTTCACAAAAGACATTAAATAGAAAAACTACGTATGTCAGAGATTGAAGTCACTAAGACTATTAAAACTCTTCTAGAGTGTAATAGGAATTGGAAATAATTTTGTATCCTGTATGTACATCAAATGCACTTCATAAAAGTATTTCAGGAATGTATTGTATGTCTGAATGCAGTTGTGGTTTGATGCTTTTTGGTTTGCTTTCTTTGAAAGCCTCAGTTAGAAACCTAATCGCTTCTAAGAATTAAAGGATAAGAAGAGGGCAGTCAAACATGGATGAAAACCATGTGGGAGATGAGAGTTTTGTTTACTAACAGTTATAGATAGCAGATATGCCTTTGTAGTGAAAGATAGAGAAAAGAAAATGTGTGTAGAGGTTGGATCTGTTGACAGTGCCTGAAGACTTCAGTTGTTCACCATGCTCTTTTTTTCCTCCAGTTTGTCTATTTTGTGTGCCACAAATACTGCTTTTTAGTGCGTAGAAGTTTTCTAGGTCATCAGAAGCTGTTGCTAAGCTGCCAGTTTCCTGAATAACAAGATTAATCAAGGAAGAGAATAGTGACATTGTAGTTGTACTTCTCGCTAGGGAAGTGTATTAATGGAAGGTTGTAAATAAAACTTTCAGAGCCAAGATAAGCTTCTCTGCTTCATCACAGAACAGTGGCATTCTTGACTCCTTTGAGAGTCTGTGTTCTCAAGCTAGGGTCAAGAACATACTGCCAGAGCAAGGACTTTGAGGACAGTTCAGCTGTGGAAAACTGAGAAGTCAAGAGATAAAGAAATCATTACAAAATATAGAATTGCTCTTCTAATTGAGGATTTCCCTCCCCACCACCAAATCAGGCACTTGAAGTATTTGTGACTTAAGTTCCTTTTGTGAAACTGTATTAATATCAGGTTCCCAAGCACCTTCAGGGTTGTAGATGCTAAACCAACATCCGTCACCCCTAAAATAATTTACAGAGCAAATATGTTAGTCACCAAGCAAGTCTTTAGTCTTCTCCCCCAAACTCTACCAAAGTAAATGCCGTTAATTATAAGCAAAGCAGAATATCAAATGCTTACTTTCACAAGGAAGCATTTACAGAACTTTTACAGAGGTAGGTCTACCTACTGTCCTTCATGCGAGTGAGACAGCCCAGCTCACCTACCTTTGCTCTCCATGGTGCAGTGAATAGAGAGGTTGTTCCATCCTAAAACTATGGAGAGACCCAAAACTATGGCTTTTCACACTGTGGTCATCACTTTACGTTTTGCTTAGCTTCGATGATGGCCAGCAAGCACAAGCAGAATGTGTTGCTGCTGTGTTCTCTGTGTAGCTCTTTGCCCAGAATTCCTGCTGATGTGCCACAGTAGCACACAAGGTCTCACCCTGAGTACTGCAGAGTGGTCCTGCTTACAGCCTGCTGCAGTGATGTGGAAAGCTTTCAAGCAGCAGTGCAAACTGCTGGAAGATCTGTGTCAGAAAAGAAGGGATGCACCTATTAATTGATAAATGAGTAGCAATTGCCTTTCACTATTTCTAATGTAACAGCTAAATGCTACTTTAATTGTGGTATATTGTAGGTTATGCTCTCACAGTCGAAAGACTGGGACTACCTGTTATATTTGTTCCACTGCCTCCCAGCTCAGAGTTTCAGGCATTATCTGGATTGATTTCCTGCCAGGTTTCTCTGGTCTGTCTTAACTAGTTATAGGTGGAGATGCTGAACTTTTTCATCAGTTAGAGAAATCATAATTGGATGTCACTGGCATACCACAATCACCTTGTAATGACTCCACTGAATAGGAGAGGTTGCACCATGATACATCACTCCAGCCTGTTGAATCCTTCCAGGGAAAAACAGAGCACTAGTAGTAATCTGACAAGGCTGACAAGATGGAAGCTGTAATCAGCACTGACACCCAGTTTTTAAACTTCAGTTGTTGGCTTCTTTCTTATCTAAATAGAATTGTCAAGGTGCAAGGACATCAAAGTTTCACCGTAATCGTTTCACAAAAACCAAAGATGCAACATGTCTTCATCTATTTTGTCAGCACTGACAGGGGATTTCTTGTATGCAAACTTTATTAATATTTTCTTAAGTCATCCCTGACCTCTTGGACATGCACAGACAGTCTTCCCAAGGCAAGATATGTTCTCACTGAAATGCACCAAAGGGAATAAAAGTGAATGATATATGCTTATTTTTACAGCGTAATTGCCTTGGAGCAGTCGCTGTGTGGTGGCAGTCCTTACTCATCATATAGATTACACCAGCAAAAACTTGTTGCCCTGCAATTTGGCAGAGAATAATCTTCCATACTGCTAATGGGAGAGCATGTGTGAGTGTGGGGAGGTGGTTTTGGTTTCCTTTAACCACCAGTCTTCTCTTAATTCAGTCTTCTTACAGCTTCAATTCTGGCGAATCAGAAAAGGCATACAGAGAAAAATGAATATAATTATAGGCTGAATCAGACCATAGAAACTTTTGTTCTAAAATATCTTCTTTTCTAAAAAAATCTGTTCTAAACCATTTCTGTTACTCAATGGTATTTGAGGGCCATCACTATTACCACAGAGCAGTTCAATTTGGACCTGAGAGCTATGATCCAGTACAGGACCTGTGTAGATCAGGCAGCTGGGGCCTTCACAAGTCAAGTCTTTGGGATCTGCAGGGCTGGAATCCCACCACTTCTCTGGACCCCTGGTTCAGCATTTAATCACCCACATGGCAGAAAAATTGCTCCCAATATCTAATGGAAATTTCTCTTGGTTTGTGTTGTGTGCATTAACTCTGGCCTTAGCGTACCTCTGGGAAGTTTGGCTCTGCCTTCACTCTGCTCTTAAACGAGATGAAGCTGGTAGTAAGATCTTCTCTTCTTATGACTGAACAGAGTTCCTTTGTCTTCCTTGAACATCCTCGTGCTCCAGCCCTGTGACAGTTTTGGCTACTTCTGCTGGACTTGATCCAGTCAAAGATATTTCATAGAATCATAAAGTAGTTAGGGTTAGAAAGGACCTTAAGATCATCTAGTTCTGACTCCCAGCCATAAGCAGGGACACCTCACCCTATACCGTGTTGTCCAAGGCTCTGTCCAGCCTGACCTTGAACACTGTACTGAAAGCCCAAACCTAGACTAAGCTCTCCAGGTATGGTCTCAGAGATGATGAAAATAGGAGAATAATCCCTTCCTTTGCCCTGCTGGTAGCTGTCTTGCTAATGGAGCCTGTGTGTGCTCATCTTTGTTGCCACAAGGGCATACTGCTGTCTTGTTTTTCTGTTGTGAGGTTTCTGTCTTCCTGCTGAGGACCCTCTGGACCACAGCCCTGCCCTCAGCCATGTTTCCCCTCAGCTGGTATCTGCAAACTTACTGGGGGTGCAGTCTGTACTGCAGTCAGTATCAGTAATAAAAAAGTTAAGCACTCAGAACCTCTGAGAAACACTCCTAGCAGCCAGCCACTGGCTGGACTTCATACCAGTCCTCAGACTGCTTTAATCATGGAGGTCCAGCCAGTTGTCAACTTACTTAACCACATTCCACAAGTGTAGCTATGAGATTGTGCTAGAAACTTTGCTAAAGTCAAGGTAAACAACATCTAATGCACTTCTCTTGCCCACAAGGCTGGTTACATTTTCGTAAAAGCCAGTCTCAAATTCTTGATCCTTATGTGTTCTGCATGTTTGTTGAGATATTCTCATGAAAACTGGAATGTGTTCTTACTAGTTTGATTTGAAGTTTGTACTTTAAACTTAAATTTCGAAGACATAAAACATTCATGTATTCTGATTTCACACATTTAATTTTCCCTGTGATATAGTACTCCCAACACTAATTCATATAAAATTGTTTACATCAGGATCTCTCTAAAATTAAGCAAGCTTTGCCAACCTCATTATGCTCCATTGCCTATAGTCTCACCCATGGGGAGGCGTGGATAGTTTACTAAAGTTACTGTTAAAACAATAACTACTACACTGATTCTTTTTCGTACTGTAGAGTGCTTGTCCTTAGAAGAAAATATTAATTAAAAATGCAAAAGTAGAACAAAATTAAAGGAACTTAGAGTTTTGTACATAACATTTTGACTTTAACACACATACTAAGACATGTTTATGTAGGTGAGGATGTCTCAACTCTGTTCCTGACTCTGATGCTGTGTATAGGTGTGAGTAGCTGTAAGAGTGAAATTTCCCTCACAGAAAGATCATGGAATCACAGAATAGTTTGGATTCAAAGGCACCTTAAAACTCATCCAGTTCCAACCCCTCTGCCATGGGCAGGACACCTTCCACTGGACCAGGGTGCTCAATGCCGTGTCCGACCTGGCCCTGAACACTGCCAGGGATGGGGCAGCCACAGCTTCACCACCTTCACAGGAAGAACTTCTTTCTCTTATCTAATCTATATCTCCCTTCTTTCAGTTTAAATCCATTCCCCCTTGTCCTAATCCTACATGCCTTTGTCAAAAGTCCCTCTCCAGCTTTCTCATTGGCCCCTTTATGTACTGGAAGGATGCTCTAAGGTCTCCCCAAAGCCTTCTCATTTCCATGCTGAACAACCTCAGCTCTCTCAGCCTCTCTGTAGGAGATGTGCTCCAGCCCTCTGAGTATCTTTATGGACTTCTCTGATTTCAGTCCAACATGTTCACATCCAGATCTGCTGTATTTGCAAGTGTAGGGCTGTATGACACTGGCTCCACATGCTTTTTGCCACTGTCTTTTCATGAGCAGCTCAGGGTAAGACTGGGAAAACCATGAGGTTTCAAGTCATGTTTTTCTGCTGGATTTTAATTTAAGTCTCTTTAGTGTCCTGCTTCATTTCCCAGTGAGACCCCACTGATGCATTGTGCTTGCTCAGAGCACAGGCAGACCAGGGAGAATGCTGCTTCTGTCTCTGCACTAGCTTAATGTGCTTCTGCTGTACTGGGTTTATGTCCCCAGGAGCATTACATGTACTCTATATACACAGATCGGGGTAGTCCTCGTTCAGGTTTGATGTTTTACAGACTACTTTGACCTAGGCATTCTTGGTGAAGATTGTTTCTATAGACGTTGAATTATATAGGAAGTTTAAACTTTCAGAAGCTTTGCTTTACTGTGGTGTTTAGATGTGTTTTGAAACTGTAGAAAGCATTATCAGTAAAACAGTAGGGTAGCATAAGGGGATATTACTCCAGCCTCTGAAAAATTTACCTTTAGCAGAAATGAAGCCTCTAAAAGCTTCCTAAAATGTCATTCTTACATGAAAATAAGTGGGTGCAAGCAGTAATTGGTTTGCAGTGAATCCAGAGATTTGCATAAATGCACTGTGCATCCAGGTTCCTGCTATAAATGTTCTATTGCCAAAGATGCCACTGCTAATCTGTCCAATGTTAATTTATAGTTCTTAACAGCAGAGGGATTTAAGACAAATGCAAGCTATTTCTTTAAATAAGATATTGAACCTCAAACCACAATTCTATTGGTTATTTTCTTAGTGAGGGATAAAAATATAAAATCAGGCAAATCATTATTTTACTAGGAATAACCAAATGGAAGTTTATGGTGAAACTAATTATTTCTTGGGAAAAATCTTATTCGGATGTTCATAATAACTTTATATGAGCCAACTCAGGTAGTATTTGTGTTTTTCTTATGGGTGTTTTCTATTACAAAAGTAAGCTCAGGAATTCACTTATGTGTAGCTTCCCTTTCCTTGTACTCATTTAGTGACACTAAGCAGCATCCTATGCAGTTGTGTTTTGCATAATAGATAAAAGGTAAATTTAAAGGCTTAGATATTTTTAAATAGATAAAGTGAAAATGTTCATATTTTTTTATATACATATTGTATTTATATGTTCTTAATAATTTTGGGTAATCAGCACAATCAAAAGAAAATAAAAAAGTGCAAGAAATCCCAAACATGAACCCTGTGACAAGCACATCCACGACAGAAAAGCCCTTAATGCCTGTGTGGCTTTATTGCTACAGCAACAAGAATTGGGCAGATGGGGTCGGATTTTGTACTAGCTATGAGCAGGGATTTTCTGTGTAACATGGTAACAAATGAAGTTGCCCTTATGCAAAATAATTCAATAGCTTTTAAGCATTTTTGAAAATTAAATCGGTCTGTTTGTAAACAAGGTCAGGGCAAAGTAATTGTTGTTATTGAAATGACATTTGTGCAGGCTTCTGAGGATAAGTCAAACGAAATATTTAAGGCAAGTGCATTTTTTGGGGGATAATTTAGGCCAGGAAATAACATTTAGGTAAGGTATTTATGACAGGTGGACTAATTCATCTGTGGAACTGCTGGCTTGGACTGTGGGACAATGAATCTGGCTTAAACAGCTGAGAGCAAATAGTCAAAGCAAATACTCTCTCTTGGGATTCTCAAAAGAAAGTGGTGCAGAGGTGGCCTGGCTTGTTCTTTATTCCAGCAAAACTCAACAGGAACATGCTTCCAAGCATGAAGGATGTTTCTTCTTAGATGGTAAGGCTGTCAGGGAGAACCTGAAAGACCAGAAGTCTCAGCTTTCCAATTAAAATAGTTTCTTTGTGCTGTATTGATCTTCTGATCTTGTTGCCAAGTGATTTGAGTTTGAACACTAATTGAGACCTGTGTTAATTGCAAGTGCTTTCTGTGTTTAATGATCCTGCAGGGCTTTGTGCTCACAGCGTGAACAGAGAAGAGTGATTAAGCAAAGGATTTTGGGGTGTCAGCCATGTGCAAGGGACAAGGGCATTGAGCCGATTGTGTGGCACCTGGAAGGGCTTAGCTGTGTTAATTTGAGTATCTGCTGTGTTTAGGGGTGACTTGGTGTTCCTGTACAGCACCTCATGAAAGCCTTCAATAGCCCTATTGCTGCGGGTTCAGTCACGCCAGCCAGAAATACTTCCTTCCAAGCTGAGTGATCTTAGTTTTCTGGGAAACATGGCAGAATATTACATCTTACAGAAACCACAGGAAATATTAATATGTGATACAGGGTTGCCAACTTAAATCGATGGACAAGAGAAACTGTGTGGGTTCTGTGATGTGATGTATCTAACACCCACATATACAGCTGCCTGCCTTTCTGGGGTTTTATCTCTAAGGTGTCTGCTCCTATCTCCCTCCCTGCAGTCAGCCAGGGCATGTATCAATTTGTGCTACTGTTGACTTCTCTTGGGTTTGCTCCATTGTTACTTGATTTGCTTAGGGGTATCTGCCTGTGTACAGGTATTTTGCATTTAGTTTTCTGGATTTGAAATAGTTGTATGCTTCTTTTCACAAAGCATCAACATATCTATGGATGGGAATAATTGGTTGGTTGTTCTTTAAGCTTTTACAGAAGACTGATTTGGCAAAGCTTTTACAATAAGGGTGCCATGTGTAAACCAGCATTTTATAGTCTTGGAACTCTTGCAGGAGCTACTCTACACCAGATGTCTTTGTAGATATTATTTATGTTTCGAGAGAGGGATAGTATTTTAAATTTTTTTTTAAAATATTATAATAATAATGCATTGGTGACAGTCATGTTTATTTAGAACACTGAACTGTTACTGTAATTGAAAAGCTGCTTTTAGGTGCAGCAGTCCTGCTGTCTGCTTGGATCTAGCTGTTGCTGCTTGTAATTTTAGTATTGGCATGGAAATGCAGTAAGTTTAGGAAGTAGTCACTGGGATTCAGGAATGTTTTGCTATCCATATTTTCATGGAAATCACATAGTGGTACCCAGGTTCTTGCTGTATATCTCTCTGTAATGTGGTGGGTTCCCTCTTCCTCCTGTACATTTTTATAACCCTTAGCATGGGGACATCCAAAGCTAAGGAAGTCAAGTAGGAAATGTCAGCTTTCACCTGTCTGTAATGTCAAATAATGGAATAATCTGCAGTTACCAGGTCAGACACCTCTAGTACTCACTAGCTATCACTTCTATCCAGGAAGTTTTATAAAATAAGCAGTTACTAAACCATAGATTAATTTATTTTCTGACACTTCAAATGCTCTTGAACAAGCACTCCTTACGTTATAACATTCTAGCCTCTTTAATGACAGCCATTCCTGTAATTGCTGGGGTACATAGCCCATGTTTTCCTAATATATCTTTTCTTCAGGGATCTTTTGAGTGTTTTGGTTGTGTAGCTGTTTGGTGTGTAGTCAGACACTCTCTCAAATTAGAGCATCAACAAAGTAAGAGCAAGCAGATAAAGGAACAGTAGCCAGTTGCTGCTAAGCAGGAGCAGATGGTGGTTCTTCAAGAGTTCTCAGCTGCGTAGATCAGCTTGGGTGTGACGGGAGTACAAGGTGTCAGACACTGGCAATATAATTAGTGGATGCATCAATAATGTGTTGTGTTAGGAAGAGAAATAGTAGCTTTTGTAGATGGAAATTGTGGTTTCTGTGGCCCTTAAACTTCTTTCATGGATCAATTCCACACATTTAGAAGTATCATCTAATATAATGCATTTGAACTTCCAAAAAAGGTTTTTGACAGTGTTCCTTCCCCTAGAGTATCTTCTGGAAACTAAGCCATCATGGAATAGGATGGATGGATTGTTCTGTTCATTAAGCCATTCCTGAAAATGGAATCAAAATTGTTTAACCTATTTGTAAGTGGTTTGGAGAAGTAGTAATTTTTACAGGAGTGGAAAATTATTTTGATAGTAATAGATGGTCATAAAGAATTACAAAATTTCCTAAAGAATTAGCCTGTGAGCAAGATCTAAAAAGCTGGTGAATTAAATTCTGTACCAGTAAGTTCGAAGTTGAATGAAGAAGAAAGCTGCCTTAGCCAGGAAAAAGTTGTTCTAGGTACTTCTGAGCAAACATTAGTGATCACTGTTGCTCAAAAAATTGATTAGAATTACAGAAATCAGTAAGAAAGGAACATAAAATAAAGCAGAAAGAATTGTGTGAGAGCCAAAATATGTTGTATGCTTGTATCTTGTGTATAGTGAAAGCTCATCCATTGCTCTCTTGGTTATTGGTGTAGACGAAACGTCTAGCCAATATAAGCTCACATGAAGTGGCCTAGGTGCACACAGGGAGAATTCTGTCATTTCTTTATTTCTATGCTTTTCTCAATTCTTGGTCAGATGAAACATGCTGGGTTAAAGCAGCCTGTGTCCAGCAGCTGTGAGTGTTTGTTATCTTGCATTCTTGTGCCTCAGTCTTATTACTGGACACTGATAAATACTTTGTAGTACATACTTTTATGTTAAGCCATTTCAGAGAGGAGCACAGTACTTTACTGCCTACAGTCCAGTTTGTACGCAAGTGAGCAGGATTCCTGAAACGTGGAAGCTCTCTTTGCAGGAGTGAGAGGAGCTGGAGGAGGACTGCACACTTCAATTTCTCTATCCTCCAGAAGTCTTCCATTGCAGTTGAAGTGCAGCTTATCTTCCTTAGCGAGTATGTGTTAACGTATCCAGTATATTAAAAGCAATAATTATAGCCTAGGAGATATTTGTAAACATTAAAAAAGCATTTGTGGGGAGTAGGGGAGAATGGTCATGGCTGCAAACATTTGAGGCACAGCGGTTTTACTTCCATTTCAATCAAGCTTTCAAGTACAGAAATTCTAATTGTTAAAAATCTATATTGTATGTGTTTATAGACTTATCTTTTCATTTCTAAATAGCAAAATCACCAGGGTTTTGGCAGACATCTGAATCTCATTAGAAAATGTACATCCAAAGCAGCTTATGTGAGGAGAGAGGTTAATTTTAGTTTTGGTAGATGCCTTAATTTTAAATGCTTGAAAACAGAGTATGCTTCTGTATGTGTGTATTTATATGTATATTAATATATTAAAAATAAAAATTTCAGTATCTTAAGTTTACTTCTTCATTTTTATTTTTTTCATACTAAAAAACCCTATTGCTTTTTAAGCTGAATAGTCATTCTAAGGAGGTCATTGATTTAGTACCATAAGAGATGCCTGTTTTTCTATTCCTGCATGACCTATTTGCTGAGTAGCTGGTACACCCTGGAACTTACTGGGCTATAGAAGAAATGTGATAATTATAATTCTGACCTTTCACTCTACCAGTATTAACTAAGCTCACTGGGAGAAAGTATTTTGTTTGGGAGAAAGTATTTTGAATGACTAAGTTGAACTAGAACAGTTATGTAACTCCATGTAAGCTTGAAATCACGTTACTGAAGTTTGTCCTAGATGCTAAATTTGTCTTCTGGACTGTTGTCCTGGCACACAGCAGTTCTACTAGACTTCAGTTTTTCTTTCCCTCTGTCAAGTTAGAACATAATCATGGGTATATGCAGTGGCCTAATGAAATTCTTCAGTGGAAGAACTCCTCATTCCTCCTGTTTTCTGTGTGGTACTCAGTTATTTATCCATGCAAGAAATTTTCCCGTTTTCCTCTCTCTAAGTTTCTTTAAAGGTTTTGGCAGGGACTTTCTGAAGGCCTGTCAGAAAGCTGGAAGATGGTATGCATGAGAGCATCTCAATGTGTTTTTTTTCTTGTTGGTCTCTTTAAAGAAATCTGTCTTCTTCCTGATACCTAATGTAAATATCCCCTCTGTCAGTTTAAAGCCATTCCCGCTTGTTCTGTCCCTATATGTCTGTGTCAAAAGCCCCTCTCCAGCTTTCTTGGCAGCCCCTTCAGGCACTGGAAGCTGCTCTAATTTCGCCCCAGAGCCCTCTCTTCTCCCGGCTGAACAAGCCCAGCTCTCTCAGCCTGCCTCCAT
This sequence comes from Psittacus erithacus, assembly GCA_009867235.2. NCBI lineage: Eukaryota > Metazoa > Chordata > Aves > Psittaciformes > Psittacidae > Psittacus > Psittacus erithacus. Next base: position 37,626 of record WYDI02008529.1, on the reverse strand, counting down.
AGGAAGGGTGCTCCAGTCATCTTCATGGCCTCTCAGGCTCCAACAGGTCCATGTCCTTTTTATGCTGGGAGGCCCAACATAATATTTGCTCTTATCTGCTCTACCTCTGGTCCAGTTGTGATTTGAATTATCCTTTTATGTACTCAAAACCCTCTTCTTTTCCTTCATGTTTGATTAGTTTTGGGTTGCTTTACTTTGGCTTACTTAAAAAAATGCAGAACAATTTAGGGCCATGAATAATCTGTGCTGCATCTCTTAAAATACTGGGTGGGCAAGAGCATCACCTGCTCTCTTTCAATAAGGTTTAGTGGTTTGGCAGCTAATCAATCTTTAATCCATTTAATATGTATTGTGTTCTTACAATGCTTGCATGCTTTAATTGAAATGTTGCACAACATTCAGTCCTTACTTAGATAACATTAATGCTGTTATCCTATCAACCAAATGTGTGATCTCCTCACATTACATTTGTAAAGTTAATTAGACCAAGTTGTGTTGGTTATTGTTTGTTAGTCCTCTTTGATTTCCTACGAAGCCTTCCTATCTTGATGCTGTATTTTGACTGAGCTTGAGGGAAACTAATTATTTAGAAACCATACGTATGGAACTCATCCTTTAACCTCTCACAGCAATTGTTTTCTTTGCTATTTTGGTTTTCAGACTTCTTATAAGTCAGCTAGTATACTGTGAGGATCTCCTTGGAGATCTGTTTTTTAAAAATCTTTACTTTTATTTACTTTGGATGTGTTTATAAATGGATAGCCTAAGCATAGACGCTAAGTATGTAGCAGGTGAGTAGCATCTTCTATTGTGACATACGGAGTAGGTGTTTGAGAACCCTTTAAAGATGAGTCTCTAGCAGCTGAACTTCCTTCCCCTGCTGGACAGCTCTGGTGCTGACCACACACAAACTGCACACATTGTCACTGGGACACAAATGTCATTGCTGTAAACGGGATTTGGAACTAGCTGTATTCTTGACCCCAAAACAACCTATACACACATTCTTCCTTATTTATTCTGCTCATTATCCTTTTGGTGGCATGTATGAAGTTAGTGATCAAGTATAAATATCAATTTAATTATTATTATTATTGAGAGTGAAAAAACACTGTTAATACTGGATGATATGCTTTATCTACTGCATGCCTTAATTTTGAGATCTTAATTTAAAAGAGAGAGAAGGACAATAAATAAATAAATAGCTTTTCAATCCAGACAGTCCTTGTATGGATACCTAACTGGGAATGATTTCGAAGTCTATTGTACTTTTTTCAAGTGTGTTTTAAAAAGAGCTAGTTGCCTAGATCAGTGTCTTTTTTGAACAGAAGATTAATAAGCATGCATGGGGAAGAAAAATAAGTTCGAAGTATGTAAGTGAGAAGTTCTTAATGGGCCATGAACAGCAATGGCCAAATTAGAAATGATAGTAAAAAGAGAATGGAGAATTCCAGGCTTACTAGTACTTGAATAAGGGTTTCTTTTGCTCAAAGCACCTTCCTCTATTTACTAGTCCTCCTAGAAGTACAGCTGCTAAGGCCTTTCTGAGGACAAAGTACCTTGCACGTTTCATTAGTGGAGTTGCTTGCTGTTAATGTTCTGAGAACTGTATCTTAAGTCCGTGCACGGCGCAGTCGCCCAGTACAGAACATTGTGTGTTGGTGTTCTGTTAAAAGCCGTCTTTATTTACACACAGTGTTTTTCAGTCTTTCTAAAACATTTAGGCTTGACTACCCAAGCATGGATTTGCGGTTATTGCCAGCGAATGTTTTATTTGAAAGTTGTGACTTTATATAAAAACCAAAACACTATTTTTTTTTTTTCTCCCTCCTTTCTAATAACCTTTAGGAGTGTGAAAACCTTTGTCACTTGTTTCAAATATGCTTATGACGACTCCTTGTAAGCCTGTATGTGTTTATAGTAAATATTATACTGTTTGTCACCAGGGAGATTGCGGCTATGAACTGGAGATTCAGCCTCACTTGCATATTGAAGACGTTAATGTTCAAAGAAATAAAAGTCATCCCTTAATGACCAGCTCCACATCTGATCAGAAGGCATGCTCATCTAGAAAAGAGGTGGCACACAGATCAAAAGTAAAACCATTTTTACCTGATACAGATGATAATGAGAGTGAATTCTTCACCACATTTAAAATAACGAAGCCAAAGACTCCAAAAGGAACTTCCAAATCTAATCTGGAAGTGCCTGTGTTGACTACAGATACTAATACTTCTGCTTCTTACTCAGCAGGAAGGCTTGCTGTGGTTGAAAATGCTGACCAGGGCAATCAAGAGGATGGGGAACTAGAGGTGACATTTGACTTAAATGGATTTATTGACCTATGTGACAACAGTGACAGTACTGTAATTGATGAAAGTATAGCAATGAAGGAAAAGAAAACTGTAGATAAAGCTTGTAGGTTACTGGAGACAAACCACACAGATCTGGGTTATAGCAGCTTCACAGCTGAGAAATCAGCCATGTCCTCTGACTTATTTTATCTTCCTGAATCCTATGTGGATTCATTTGCACTTGTGAGAGCACTTGAGGAGCCTTCTTGGTTAAAACAAGTATTTTCCAATGTGAAAAGGCTTTTATCACAATCTCCTCCCTCTTTGAATAAAGTTTATGATTTTGAAAATGTGGTGAGAAATGAAGAAATAATATGCCCTTTTCAAAAAGTTATTTCTAATAGTTATTCAGAGAGACTGCAGGACAAAGTCTTTCCTGCACCCTCAGAAGCTGATTGTGCACTGCTGCGCCTTGAAAATCCTGAAGGGAGTGTCACCAGTGAATTGTGTGGTTCTTTAAGTACCTGTTTTTCAAAAACTGTGTCATCTGAGACTGCTGTTGTTAAAGCCAAAGAGGAACTTCACTGGGATGACAGCTTTGATAGTCTATTTGACAACAAAGAATTCACTGAAATTCAAAAGAATCAATATTTTGCTCAAAAAGAAGATACTGAATTTGACAAGAAAAAAGTGGTAGTGGATGAAGAGAAGAGTATACATTTATTTGAAGATGAGCACCTTTATGGCACAAATAATGGAGGTTTTTCTACAAGCAATAAGCATTTGGTCAGGTCAGATTCAGTTGGGAGTGCTGTTGGGCCAGTTGCAGAGCAGGGCTCTGAGTGGTTTCCTTCCAAGGTATGCTGCAGGAACACCGATACAACCTGTGAGGGGCAGCCAAGAAGCAGTAAAACCACAGCCATGGAAATGCCAGGTGATGTTAGTGTGCATGAGCAGTCTCTGAATAACGATGATCTTTATGACTGTTCTCAAGAACTGTTTTCTGTTAATTTTGATTTGGGATTTTCCATTGAAGAGTGTGAGAATGAAATCTTTGAAGAAAATATAAATACCAATAATACAAGAAAATCAAATGGTGCCTTAGGGAGTCATGCAGATGTTAAATCCACTGAAGATAAAAAAAACTTACTGAAAGATAGCTCCAATCTTGAAACATCGCCAGAGTGGGATTGCAAAGGTCTTGAAAAAAGAGATGCTTCCACACCATTGCCATTCCAGAGTAGGAGCATGAATGGCAGAGAAGGAGCTAGGGGTGCTTCTGCTGCCGTGCCTTTCCTGGAGTCAGGAGGCGGAAGAACAAGAAGTGGATCACCCAAAGCTTTGGCTGCTGCACTTTCTGCCCCAAGTAGAAAGGTTATGAATATTAAAGCTAACAGAAGAATTCCCCTGAATGTCTTCTCTAATGCCAGGGAAGAAATTGCTGAGGGGCCTCTTACAGATAAACTAAATAAAAGCCTATGTAGGCAGAACTTTGGGAGTTCAGCTGTGGATGCACTTCATTCCCATTTGGGAAGAACTGAAAACCTGGACCATACCAACATTCCCAGTTCACATGTGTCTCCTGCTGAAGGTAGGGATTTCAAGGGTAGAGTTAGTTAATACCTTCATGTTTAAATAAATAGAATCCAATAGCTTTTGGATCCTCAGTTTAGTTTTATGACTACAGTGGGAATGATGAAAGGGAAAGGGAAGAATGTAAATTTTTCTAAATGCTAGAAGTTGAGTCAGTGAGAAAACTTTCCACTTTAGCTGCCTCTAAAGCCATTTCTTAATATTCCCAGTGTCTGATTTGTAATTATCTGGATCTGTTGTACTCTGATCCCCAAATCCATGTCTTCATATTTTCCTATCATTGTTCTGTTTTGTTGGCAGTTGAATTGTATTTAAAATTTTTGGATTATAACTTCAGCACAGGCCAGGATTTTCTTAAAGATATTGACTGCTTGTAGGATCTATTCTATTTTTATTTCTTCCCATTTCTCCCCCGCTTTAGTCTTTCTCTAGTTTAAGACCAATATACCATAAAAAAAAGTATTTCATATTCAGATATTGCCAGTATATGTGTGTCTGTCATTCTTCACTTGTAGGTCACTTACAGGTCCTGTTCACACCCTTTGCTGTATTTCTCTCTGAACAAGCTTGAATTACTTTCAAAATAATTGAGACATTATAGTACTTGGTCTGATTCATAAGGCACATGCAGGTGTTTTGAATGGTTTTGTTGTTGTCCTTTGACATTGAAACAAAGCAGAAATTGGCCTTTCGGTGGTAAAAACATCTTTTTTTCTTTTCCTTCTCTTTGAATTTGTCTGATAATGTATTTTCTGAAGATGGTTGGTCATTGAATGCTACCTTTCTTCCTGAATCATCATCACACCTTCAAATGGATATGTTTGCTGAATTTAAAAATTGTGATTGATTTAATTAGCAAAAATGATAAATTTAAAGCAAGCAAACAAACCCACACAAAAGCCCAAAACTACAAAAAGAAACAAATTGCTGTTTTAGAGTTGCAGGGTTAATAGTGAACCTGGATCAGGTTGTTTCATAAAACCCCAGGATGGAAGGAACCTCAAGGTTGGAATCTGATCCAATCTCTCTGTCAAAGCATGACCTAGACTAGATGTCCCAACACCCTGTCCAGTTGAATGTTAACAGTGTCCAGTGTGGGGGAATCCACCACTTCCCCAGGGAGATTATTCCAATGACTCTTTGTTCTCACTGTGAAAAATTTTTCTCTTGTGTCCAGTTGGAATCTCCCCAGGACTAACCTGTGCCCATTATCCCTCATCTTTTCCATGTGGCTCTTTATAAAAGTGAGTCTCCATCTTCTTTGTAGCCACCCTTTAAATACTGGAATGTAATGATCACATCTCCACTGAGCCTTCTTTTCTGTAGGCTGAACAAGCCCACCTCTCTTGGCCCTTCCTCAAACGGCTTCCCAGTCCTTGGAGCGTCTTTGTGGTCCTTCTCTGGGCCCTCTCCAGCCTGTCCTCATCTTTTTTGTATAGCAGGGACCAAAACTGAGCATAGTATCCCAGGTGTGGCCTGGCAGGCAGAGTGGAAGAGCTTGGTCCAGTCAGGTCCTGAAAATCTCCCCGGGCAATATATGTTGTTGAAATGGATAGTTACTGTTTTTTATATATGTTATTGTAGAAGTGGAAAGTTTGGGAATTTTGTACTTTTCCTTAAAGCAATTAAAACTTTGAGTGATTCAGTCAGAACCAGCTGTCTGTCCCTCCATATCTTGCCATACTCCTAAAGATACAGAGGGAAAAATAAGACAGAATGCCATAGGTGCCAGTAGTGTCAAGCCTGCTTTGGGGTGGGAGGGATGTTAAACAAGCAGCGTATCTATGGCGCCAAATCCAGGGTCTCCAGCAGAACTGGAGCTTTGTCATGCACAAAGGAAGATCTTGTCTTTTATAAAATCAGTCCTTTGTAAAACCAAAAAGGCTGCAGCCATTTGAAAAGGAACTGGAAAGAGGACTTTTCTGTGAGCTCTGGTCTTGTTCAGTGGACTCAAAGGGAGATGTCTTACAAAATGCTTCCAGAAGTGCAACTTACTCAACTTTAAAGGGCTTTTGCGCTTGTTTTCAGGACACCTTTTTCTGTGTTTGTACTGCCTGGGATAATCACTTTCACTCAGAGACTCTCCAGGGAAGCAGGATTTATTGTATATCTCAGCCAGAGATTATTTATTTTGATTACCAAGGCTAAAGAGAACAATATTTGCCACATAAATCAATAAGTAATCTCCTTTGTAGGTACTTCTATAAGATAGACGGATTTTGATTTTGATTGCTCAGTTATAGAAATACTGCATTCTGAACAATGCATTTTCTTGTGAATGCTTTTTACTGTTTTTTTTCTGTAGGAACCAGCAGTGAGAGTGAGGAAGAGATAGTTTTCCGAAGAAAAAATAGAAGAAAAAAGAATGTTTTGAAGTCTCCTGATGTGAGTCTTAGCAAAAGAAAACAAAGAAAATAAAAAGAGAAGCAAGATGCCAAATCAAACACCAAACCCAAAACCCTTGTTGCAATTATACTTATTTCTGTTTACATAGGTTATGAATGACAGTGACTTTGAATCACCAATTTGTGCCAGGAGAAAACGTCGGCACCCACGCAACATGGTAAGGGCGAGAAGTAATGCAAGCTCGTTTTTGGAGTATATATTTAAACATTTACTTTCTCCATTCACTAGGCAAGTGTTCTTATAAAAATATTTTGTGCCATTTGACCTAAGGTCTATTAGATTGTAATTGCTTTCCTTTCTTCAGTTCTTTCTCTAGGTCTCCAAAGATGACTTTGTCAGGTGCGTTTTGGCAGTGAAATACTGTTATAGGCAGGAGAGCTGAGGCTCTCCTTTTGTGGAAGGCAGTAAAGTAACCTTTGCTGCAAAGCTTTGAGGAAAAAAAGAAACAACTCATGTCACATTTGACCTGGTTTTTCTTCCAATTAACATGGTTTTTTTCCGTTCCTTTTGTGTTTATTAAGGTGATTAGCATGATTGCATTATTTTGCCATAGCAGATCAGCCACATAAAAATCGGGTATTGCTTAAAACCCGCAGTTGTTGAATGATGATTGTGTAATCAAAGTGCTTCTTGCTTTAGTCTTTATTTACTGAGGCATCTGTGAAATGTTCCTCTAGTCAGACATGTCCAGTGATGACAGCATGGATTTTCACAAGAACTCGCACAGGACCATAAATAACTCCACAGCCTCTAACAAAAACCAGCTGAGAAGTACAAAACGGCCAAAGGTCAAGAGCAGTTTCACAAACAAGGTCTGTGGCATTACGTTTGTCTTAATATGCTGAAGGTTGTATTTGGAGTGGTTTGTGTTTAAATTGCAACGTAGATAATGGCTACGCGTTGTCATATGTATGTGTATGGAGCTATGTGCATGTTGGCAAAGTTACAAAGTCTAGGTCAGAAGAATTGGTCTTTGAACACGAGCAGCACATCATGTTACCGAACAAAACAAAAAAAAGAGACAGAGACATAGTGAAATTCTACTTCATGTCCAAACTGCAAGAATGAACTGAAAATATTTTCCAATTTGTCTATATTTAAACTTTAAAAAAAACCCCAACAAAATATGAAAATGCCACAAATGTTGAGCACAGGTTTCACATACTTAAGATGAAAATATGAAAATTCACCATGTCATTGAGTGACTCATTCTTGGAGCTCGTATGTATTTTATGGCCTAAAAAAATGGAGCTTCTGTCTATTTTATGGCCTTTGTAGGATCTCGCAATAAAACTGTATCATAGTAGGCATGCAGTTGGGCAGTTACTTGTTTTTAAGACATTGTTTAGGGGGGTCAAGGCTCAGAGCTGTTTTACACAAACTTCTTGCAAATGTTTGATATGAAATCTTGAAACACTGGATAAGGGTCTTAACCCTCACATCCGTTGCCTGACTTTCAGAGGAATCTGCACAGTAATAATCATAAGCAAAATAACAATCTACATTGCAAGTAGAACTCAAGGATTAGTCAAACTTGAGAAGCTCAGGTTCTTGACCAGAACTTAGGCTAGGATACTTGATCATATGAATTTACCACCTACACTAATGGTTTTCACCTTTGGATACGTTCAGACAGAGATGGTCCCTCGACCCCAAAGCTTAAATCTTAGCTTAGTGCTTTACACTGTAATCTGTCACTGCAGCAGGACTGGATGCAGGAGAGGATGTAGGACAGAATCATATAGTAAGTTTAATAGCTGTTAAATATGCATGGATGTGGTTCTGCTGGGCAAAAATTACCGTAATTGGGGCTCCGGGGCACATTATGTTGGATATTTTTAATGTTTTAAAGCTAATCTTCAATCTTCCCTATAGTATCAATATTGTTACGGAAGACAAAGAAAGAGGTAGATGAAAAGTCCATTTTGCAATTTTATTTAAACATATTTTTTAATGTGAGACCAAAAGGTTCATGGAAAAAAACGCACATTGTATATTCTGCCTTCATATATCATCTTAGCTAAGCATCATGATGTTTAGGTAAGATGATATAAGAAGGCATATTGTCTTACCTAAACAACAGTGATGAACATGTCAGAATTCCAGAGCCACAGAAGGCTCAAGACTTCAAAATCATTGAGGTCAGTCCACCACCAGTTACAGTGTTCTGTCACAAGTTCAAGTAATGGAGTTGTAAATGCAGGACAGATCTGCAATTAAAATAACAGAGATTATGAGAAGTCCAAGATGATCAACGTAGTGACTGGCACTGAATTCAGAGGTTCAATAAATAATAGAAGAATGTGTTAACTTGTTTCCCAGGTGTGAACATACTCGTGACTCTCAGTTTCTGGTGTCACAGTGCTTTTCACACTGCAGGATTTGTCCCCTCTGTAGTCCTTCACAAGTAAGAAGAGTTAAGACTAATTGGCAATAGCATTGAGAGTTCTTTCCTGTAAATGGGTGACCTTCAGTGTGTTTCAGTATAGTCAAAACTGTTCTAGAAAAGGAACTAGTAATAATGCCTGTCATTCAGGCTTAAAAATTGGTGTAAGCAAATAATTAAAACTTGGACAAACTAAAAATCAGAGGTGTCACTGTAGCACAATTTATGCCAGTCTTCCATGTACTAAACCAAAATTCACAGCTTTGCTTTTTATTCGAAGTATTTTGAAGGCAAAGAATTATTCCTTTGGAGTAATTGGGATACGTAATGGTTTGGGGTTTTTTTTTCATGTTTTACTTTAGTACTTTATGCCTGAAATCATAAGAGAAGAAGTTAGCTGAATATCAAGTTTCTGTGAGAAAACATCTTCCTGAGTTCATTTGTTTTGTTTCCATGTACATTCTAGTGAATGTTTTGTTGTCTGGTTTTGATGGAATTAGGTACCAAGGGTTTGTAGCCTGTCTCCTAGGCTGCAGTTCACATGTGAAGTGCCTCATCTTCCCTGAAGGATGAGTGTTTTTTCAATAATGGGTTGCATTGTCTTACGAATTTATGAAACAATCCCAAGTCATAAACAGAAAAGAGCAAACTAATGTAAAATCTGTATCTGAAGTTTTTAGAGGACCTGGGTTCAAAGTAATGCAGCACTTCAAAATCAAAACAGGTTCTTGAAAGAAAATAAAATGCAAAAAACTACATCTGTAAGTCACAAAATAACCTAATATTTTGGAGTAGCTCAGCTACAGCGTGTTACGTTAGTAAACTGCCTGTGCTATTAACTAGCAGGCAGTGCTGCACACTGTGATTACCTTTGGCCAGGGCTTTGAAATGGAAGCCAGCTTCACTCTCCTGCACTGGTAGGCAGATGTTTGTTGCACCGAACTTCCTGTTCTTTGCATCACCTCTTCCAGTGATAGATTCTGTTTTCAAAGCCAGGAGCCTGATATTTGTGAGCATCAAAGCAGCTGATGATATGAAGTAATGAGCTGGTTTAATAAGAGATCTCATAGGCAATATTAGTTAATTGGGAGCCAGCTTTTAACTAAAATTTGTTTTTTGGGTTTGTTTTTTTTCTTTCTTAGACTGCAGCAAGACAGTTTTTAGATGAAGAAGCTGAGTTGTCCCAGCAGGATGCAGATTGTGTTTCTTCTGATGAGACTGATGATGCAGAGAATGAGCTGAACTCTTCACTTGTTCAGTTCCTGAATGATGATGTGGAAATCACACAAGTGTTAAATGGTGAATGAGAAAAGCTCTTTATGCTTTTAAAATCAGGGGTGTTGCTTCGCAAGTGGTGTGTGGTAGGCATGGTCAGCTAATTAGCAGTAACCTCCCCAGCTGTGGTAAATCAGATGCTTACCATTATCTGTTTGTACCTTGTCTTCTTCTTTTATTCTCATAGGTTTCTTATGTAGTAAGTTCTTCACTGGAGTCTCTACTATGCAATAGCTTTGAGCAGGCTGGAATCAGTTCTTTGAGGATTGTGGGACAGGAGATCACCCTCACTAAGCCTCAACCGCCCCTCCGTGCCATTGTGACTGAACATAATTTGCCAGTTCACTTAGAAATTTCTGAACCTTTCAGGTGTTCTGTTAAAGAGAAACCTAAAATCGGGTATGAAATAACAATAGATAACATTACAGTGTTGGTACTGACAGAGCTGAGAAGATAATTCTGCTTTCCAGCTGAGATGCTTTACTTACCCTCTGTTTATGAACCTTGTCTTTCCTTGGGATATTTGCATGATGGAATCATCTTATTACCATTTAAGATTCCCAGGTGTTGCTAAGAAATTCCCTTCTCCACTGAAATTGTGAGTTGTTCCCTGTAAGACCCTGCGTGGACTTTGAAACACCCATCCCTTTCCTTTACAGTCTCTGAAATAAGTTGTGTTTATTCTGGGAGAGATTTGCAATGTGGAAAACTGAGTGATTGGGGTTTCCTGTGGCAGATATCACCCTTGTCCCTGCCACGGGCATCCTGAGCTCTGCCTGCTGAGAAAACCTTCTCCATGGCAGTCGTCATGACAGCACCATGGGTAGACCCAGTCCTTTGCTTCAGGATTTCAAGAGGTGTCTGGAGAATTGCAAATTCTCCAGGTTTGTGGGAGACTATAAAGGAGTTACTTAATATGGAAAACAGAGTGTAATAATAATGAATTAAAAATCCTTAATAATACTGTATTCTCTTTTATCATTTTATTTTAATATCTTTTATCATATTATTTTAATGCAGACTTCGAGATGAAAGAAATTTACCTGAAATCTGTGCGTAGTCCAGCTCTTGGCAATAGATACAAAATGGTTCATCGTGAATTCAACGCCATGGAGATTTTCTCACAGGTATGAAACAATATTACATCTGTCCGTGTGAAATTCTATTTAGGTTCTAATCCTACTTCAAAGTGTAGTTTGCAGCCTATAGTTGATAAATTATAAGTTCTAACACAAGACTTAATTTGGTTTTGACTTCATTTTGGTTTTTAAGTTAATGTGTGCAGAAACTGATGCTTTGACAGGAGCATACACCCCGTGTTCTTCAGCTGGAGGGAGGCTGTCCACCAGTCTGAAGCAAAAGCATCTCAGTCCTTAGTTGTCTTTTCACTGAAGGTGATCATTGTTGATTGATGTGGGACAGCACAGTACTTCCAGGTCTGGCAATATATCTCCCCATCTCCACTATCTTCCACGGTCACAAAGGATGCCAACTGCCACATCCTAAGGATGAGGCCTCTGACTCAGCATGTGATGTTTTGAGGCTCTCGCCCAGCTTCCCAGTTTGGTGAAACAAGCAACCCCAAATGGAGGTGTAACAGATTGGATGTTACATGGTTGTATGTCAGGTTGCCCTGCGCTCTTGGTGTCACACAGGCAGTAGTGACAAGAGATAACATTTGCCTAGCAATTAGAAGGTTAGCTCCTGAAATAATAGATCATAGAATATCATAGAATGGTTTGGGTTGGAAGGAACCATCCAGTTCCAACCCCCTGCCCTGGGCAGGGACACCTTCCACTAGACTAGGTTACTCCAAGCCCTGTCCAAACTGTCCTTGAATGCTGCCAGAGATGGGGCAGCCACAGCTTCTCTGGGCAACCTGTGCCGGTGCTTCACCACCCTCACAGGGAAGAACATCTTCCTAATATCTGATCAAAATCTCCCCTCTTCAGCTTAAAGGTATTCCCCCTTGTCCTATCCCTACATGCCCGTGTGAAAAGCCCCTCTCATCTTTCTTGTCAGCCCCTTTAGGTACTGGGAAGCTGCTGTAAGGTCTCCCCATAGCCTTCTCTTCTCCAGGCTGAACAACCCGATCTCTCTCAGCCTCCCTGCACAGGAGCAGTGGCTCAGTGTGCTTCCGCCTATGCAAACATGTACAAAGGAGATGCTTCTGTCTGTAATTCAGCTCGTTTGGTGGTAGTGTAGCGAGCAAGTCTTGCTTCATTGGTGATATTACAATTGATATTTGCATTAAAAGGTTTCTGGTGATGAATCCTTGGCCTGATCAAAATCTGAGTGTATACTCCTTCTGGACTCAGCTAAGGGTATGTTGAGCCCTTCTGGGAAGTAGCTCAGGAACTGCAGAGCAAGGGAGGGTTTGGGAGGGGGGGGAGCCCCCAGGCTCTGCAGTACTTGTGTGCATTATGGATTGTATAAGCAGCGTGCTTTATGGAGAGAAGGAGCAAAATCATTACAGTATTTCAAAACTTACTGGATTTGGGTTTTTTCTCCCCACAGATTCCTGAGCAAGACCAGGCTTATGCAGAAGATAGTTTCTGTGTTGTAGAGGAGGAGGAGGAAACCTGCAAAAAAAGTGAATCTAGTGAGGAGGAAGTGTCCATTAATTTTGATCTCCTAAACAGTGAGAATTTTACTGATGGAAGAAAACAGTACCTCACTCGACGCAGACAAAAAGTAAACCAGGCCAGGATGGAAAAGAACCATTCAGCCCCAATGGAAAAGAAGAAACCATCCCGAATTATTGTTCTCAGTGATTCTAGTGAGGAGGAAACAAGTGTCAGCAATGAAAAGCCCATGAAAACAGAGTGTGTCAGGGCACAACAGGAACATGCTAAGTTACCCCAGTCATTTCCTTCAGTCTCTTCCGCGCAGCACAAAGAAATTGCTGAGGAAAGCACTGTTCATCACTCTCCGGAGGATAAAAGCAAGGTGCTTCTTGGCTTGAAAGCTTCAGTATCTGAAATGCTGGATTTTCACCCAGACTATCAAGTCAGGAGCACACACTTTCCAGCAGCCATCACTAGTTCTGCTTTGGGGAAAGAAAATCTCCAGGCTTCCAGTGAGGTTGGTGTTAATTCCGTGCAAGAGCCTTCCTCTCACGTCGTGTTTTCTAAAGAAGCAACCCTGGCAGGACCCTGGTATATTGCTCTGTTGTTCTGAGGCCTGTCAGCAGTGTGGTAGAGGAGCAGAACTATTCTGCTTGCACTGCTTTGCACCATTTCCCTTTTCCGTGATACAGGAAACATTTGTACTCACAGGGTGACCTGGAGAGTATCTTAGCAGTCAGTAATAAAAATCATGGAGGAATATGAATCTATTTCAAATTGCAGAGAGTGTCCACTAATTCTTTGAGTTTTGTAGTTATAAAATACTTGTTTGCTGTCCTAAATGAACAATCTTCATAGTCTGAGGTTGGATTCCTGACCACTTACACTTCTCTGCCTGACTTCTGTCATTTACAGGATTCAGGTTTTGTTGAATTGATCTTAAAGGTCTTTTCCAACCTAAATGATTCTATGATTCTGTGAAGGCTGCATGCTTTTGTCATTCAAGCTGCTAAATAATCGGATTTAAAAAAAGTGGAACAAAGTGTATCTCTTAAGCATCAGTATTTGAAAAACATTTTCTTTATGGGCATGTTGTTCTTTGGCATTATGCTTCTGTGATTTCTGAGAAATACGGTGTGTTTTGCATCATTTACAGGCGACAAGTTCTTTGAAGAATGCCCGTAGAAGCACTTCAGTTCCATCTTGTTCTGCTTCCACAATCCCCTCTTCAGCTACTGCTCTGTTTTCACGTGACCCTCTGGAGAAAAAGCCCTCTCTCTGTGTTCTGGTAGATAGTCGTGAGATCTCTTCTGGAGCAGAGGTGATTTCCTCCTTGAAGGCAGTTCATGCTGTGAAGGTGCAGGTTTGCACTCTGAGCAGCAGCGATTACATCGTGAGCAACCGCATGGCAGTAGAAAGGATGTTTCTGTCAGAATTACTGAACTCTATGAACAGGACTAAAGTTACCCAGAGGATTCAGCGCTTGCAGAGCATGTTTGAGAGAACATGTGTGGTTGTGGAAACAGACAGGATAAAACCAGGTAGGTGTTCCAAGGGTAGAGGATGCACCTGTGTCTGCTCAGGGCTTGCACTAGCCACACTGGCTTTGTGTATGGCACAGGCAGAAAGCAGATTGAAACCCTGTACTGTAGTCTCTGTAGCAGTATTACATTAACAAGGTCACCAACTGGAGGGATTAAAATTCATTTTGCTTTTGAAGGCCATTTAATAGAGGCACACTGGATCCAACTGGATACGTTGCTTAGCAGTTGCTGAAGTAGGGAAAAACAAGTTAATTTGGACATTCTTAACTGACCATATTAATAGCTCCAAAAACCTCCAACTTCAAGACAGATTTCAGCAAAGGTGAGAACAGCAGAATAAAGGAACAAGCACAATTTTTTCCATGCTCTGTCCTAAAATAATAGTGGCATCAAGAAAAGTGAGTTCTCTGTCACACTGAAAAAGAACACTCTCACAGTCCAGACTCGGTGAGAATGACAACTGTTCTGGGCACACCACCTACACACTGTGTAGTAACTCTACCTCCAAATTGGAAACACCAAACCATGTGCTGGCTGCTGCTTGGACAAGTGAAAGGCAATCAGCTGAATGAAATCAGCTTTTAGAATAAAAGAGCAGCACTCCTACAAGGAATTACTTTGGGAAGGCTGCAGCTGAGCTATCACCTTGCATCACAAGGCACAGAAGAGAGTTGCAAAGACACTTCCTGACTTGGTTAAACATTTGCGGAAAATTCAAGACTGTTTCTTGAATTTGTGTAGTTTGGACAAGCCCTTTGTTTTAATCCTAAAATCTAAATTATGAATCAAACCATTTTACTAATGCTGCTGTTCTCAGTACCATGTAAAAGATAACTGAGAGGTCTTCTTTGCACCTACTTCACAGAAGAGGGAACTAAATCTCACAGCTCCAATTAAATGACAGATGTTCTAGTGGGGTAAAACTCCACTACTTGAAATCAAATTGTTGTGGATGCAGCTCTGGTTTAGTGACATAAATCCAATTTATCACTAGTTCACATATGAAAACAATGATAGAATTGGTCACTGACAGTGTAGCTTCTCAGGGGGGCTGCAGATGAGCCCTTGACCTGCTTTATTTCCCCATTGCTGGGGGTCTTATCCATTTTCATTGGTTGTGCCCAGTTTTTCTCATGACACGGTTTCCAGAGCGCTGCTGGTTTGTTATTGATAGTGTTCAAGTGCATTCTTACGTTTGTAGTTTTACCAAACCTCTTCTGATTCCATTTGTCACTTATCATGTGTTTCTCCTAATGGCATTTAATTTGCAATCTCAGTATTACTTCCTAAACTCTACCTTTAGAGTACCTTTACCTACTCTATTGAGGTAAAACAATAAATTCTGCTCCTTGCCCCCTCCTGCCTCTTTGAGATGTTTTCCCTCATCCTGTTTTTGGTTGTGAGTTCTCAAGGCAGGGGATCTTTGAGCCATTTTGCTTTGCAAGTAATTCATGTTCTTTTTTTCACAGTAATATAGCCTTTAAATCTCACTGAGGTTTTTTGTATTTTCACTCTGCAGGAGAAACCTCCCGATTTTTCCAGAGAACACAGTACTACGACAGCATGCTCTCAGCCTTTGTCCAGGCTGGCATCCGAATTCTTTTTAGTTCTTGCCAAGAGGAAACTGCCAGTTTGCTGAAAGATCTGGCTTTGGTGGAGCAAAGGAAAAATGCTGCCATTCACGTGCCAGTGGAGCTGGAGGGTCACAAACAGGAAATGCTCAATTTCTACTTGAGCATTCCCAACCTCAGCTACCCTGCTGCTCTCAATATGTGCCATTACTTTGACTCTGTGAAGAAGATGGCCAACAGGTAACAGCTGCAATGTACAGCAGGTGCTCTGAGGCCTCACTTCCCCTTTCACTCCTTTCTCCTCCAGGGCCTCCTGCTGGTGTAGTTGCTCAGGCAGATTCTTTCCACATGTTTCTGTTACTACCAGAGCTCCCAGAAGTTTTTCTGTCCCTGCATCAGTCCTGTTCTTTATGCATTTTTCTATCTCTTTGAGCCGAGTGGGTTGGGGCTGTGCTTCCACCATCCCTCCTACTGCTGTACCTTTTCTTTTCCCCTTTCCTGGTATTCTCTATTTTCACTGCGGCTTTCTTTGGCTTCCTTAGCCTGGTGTGCTCACAGCCCTCAGAAATGCAGGGAGAGGAGACTGCCAGCAGCACTTAGCATTCCTGCTGCTCTCTTCACACTGGGTGCTTCTTGCCCACTGGCAGTTTCCCCTTTTGTCCAGGCATCTCCTGCTGCTCTCTAGAGCCACAAGTGAGATGTCCTGCTGTGGTGTCTTACAGCTCCCCCATCGACATCGCCACCGCTGCCCAGGTCAGCCCGCAGAAGGCCGAGGAGATCTACCGCTACCTCCACTGTGGTTTTGACATGCAGATGCTACCTGAGAACCTCTGCACTAAAAGGAAAAGCGGTGCAGCTGCCAGGAGCTGAGGGGAATGAAACTTGGCTTCTGGAGCTCCAGGCCATTTTTTTTTTTAATTGCACTTTACTGAGTTCTGATTTACTGTAAAATATGTAAATAAAGCCTTGCAGAACAATGAGGGGCTTTTGGCATGCTACCTCCCCTTCTGGTTGTCACCTTATGGAAGGCCGTGTCCCTTCTGCCTCTCACCCTTGCCAGCTGTGCCACACATACGGCTCTGAGCAGAGCTGGGTCTGATCACTCCAAAACTCCTTTTAAAATAACTGTGGTGAAAGTAACACCCCAGGTGAAGCCTGGCTGTTGTGGGGCAGGCAGCAGTTTGTTGCCACACTGTGGCTGCCTGGCAAAGGAACAGGTTTCTGTCTTCATGTCACTTTCAGGAGCATGCACAGAAGTGGGGGAAATGAACCAAGATAAATAACCTAATAGCAGATGACTTGTGTGGGTCTAACAGACCAGTAGCAGGCTGTTTATCAGCCATTCATGCCTATTTAAAAACAAAAGAGGGGATGAAAATTTGCAGACTGGGGTAACAACCAAGATTGACAGGCAGCTTGTTAAGATTCCAAAGAGTGCAAAGGAGTCCAAGTCATATGTGAGTAAAATCAGCTTGTCACTTTTTATTACATTAAGGAAATGTAAAAATTCAGACTCTCAGCAGAGGAAATTAAAAAGCAATTCCAATTGGTTACCATTATACATTTATTGTACAGCTGTATTTCAGCCAGAAATTGGTATCCATGTACATTTCTTCCTCCCCCAGGAGGAACAGGGCAACAGCAACGAGGAGCCTGGGCAAAGAAGAGCCACTATGTACATCTGGGAAGTGACACATGGTGCCGGAGAGTCAGCAAGGCAAGCCTGGTGCTAAAACACATAAAATCACTGCAGGCCAACTTGTAACATCACAGGAATGCTGCAGCAGAGGGGTGGCCAAACCTTTTGCTGCATATGAGAGGGACAGTAAGTGTTGAGCTAATGAAATCCACAAAGTTCATCAAAAAGAAAAAGAGGAATCATCCTGTTGTTCTTCATCTGATGAGTCTGTTGTGTCTGTCACAAAGAGCTTCCCTACCAGAGAGGGCTGTGTCGCTTCTGCAAGAAAAAAAGGGTTATTAGCGTGTGTGCCTAAGCTCAATAAGCAGTTACAGAAGGTCCAAAAAGCAAAGGTGCTTATGAGAAACAGACTGCAGAAAAATTATTAAACACAGATTGGGGAAACCAAACAATCCAGTGGCAATGTAAAAGTTAGGCGAAGGAGCCTGAAATGATGGTGAGTACTTACTCGTATGGAAGGTCCTGCGGGATGCTGGCGTACTGAGCACACCTCCAGCCTGACAGAAGGACAGAAAGGCCCCAGTGAGAACACAGTGCAGCAGGAGTTGGGCAGCACAGCCCCGGGGGCTGACACAGACTCTGACCCATGCTGCAATTCAGTTGCCCTCTACATTTTCACTAAAGGTTTGAAGTGTTCATCTGCCACAAATGCTATCACTGACATTTCTTGGCTTCTGGGATCTCAGCTTTTCATGTCAAAAAGTCAGAAATAACAAAATCTAGGATACTGAAGGAATAAATACATAAATTAAAGGACTGATACAAAGTGAGAATTATTGTTTCCTTTCGTACAGTACAGAAGAATGTAACAGGAGCTTCATATGTACCTATAGATCACCATTACAAATCCTGAAAAGCATTTTTAATCCTGACAATAAATGGCTCTTTTCTAACAAAAAGAACTTTTCTCCAAGCAGATACAAAACCAAGCAGATTGGGAGGAAGTAGGAGAAGGTTCCCGTTTTCCATCTTGAATATACACACTTGTCTGTGGTCCCAGGATTCTCCTGCCTATTGCTTTAGCTAAACCTTGCATTGTTAGGGTGAAACTAGGCGGCATTCAAGGAAACCAGGCTCATCACCTTCTTCTTGACATTGTCCCAGGTGCCTCTGCTGCCCTGTGTGTTCTTCTGCATTCTGAACACGTACTTGTCATAATCATTCCTGCAGGTGTAATTGAACAAGTTAGTGTCACCAGTGTGCTGACCACAGAATCTGCTGGACACAGTTAAAGGTGTAACACATACAACTCTAATTCAGCACTGCCATTAAAAACAGTCATTGGACAATTAAACACCACAGCAGCATTGGATTAGATCACACGCTAGATCTCTAAATGCAAGTACCAGGCAAAGCTTCACCATCTCCCCAGGTGAGGTTCATTTCTTGTCCATTTGGTAGAACACCACTCACTCACACAGCAAGTTTCCAGATGATTTCAGTTTGTTTCAGAAAAGCCTGAAGCACCTGGGTTAACAGGTTCAGACTCAAAATCAGCAGAGAAACCTCTGAAGCTGAAGCCTACATCACTGCCTTCTCCAAGAGTAAAAGGCCACATTGTTGACCTGGGTTTTGCTGCGCATGCTTAGTTGAGTAGCTTAAAAGGCACACACTGCCAAAGGAAAGGGCTTTCACTAAACAAATCCCCCAAGGACCACAGGATTTGCTCTGTGTGCTCCAAGTCTGAAAGTGAACTGGTGTCCCAGTTCCAAGAGTGATCTTCTCAGGTGACAAAAAACAATCTTGGGAAAAATGAGAAAGGAAGAGAGTAGCAGAGAGATAGCCAGCTGTAGGAGCTCCTACCTGTTGATGGGTACCAGCATACCAGGGCTGATATGATCACACTGAGGGGTTTTTGCCGCAGGGAGGACAGCTGAGGAAGGTGTGATTGGGTTGTCCGTAAGTGCAAAAGCATCATCATCATCATCATCTTGGCTTCCCCGGAACATTGGCAACTACAAAGTCACAGCAGAGCAATCAATCACCTGCCCTTTGTAACAGAAGTCTGCTGAAAAGGCTCCTCACAGATCTGCCTCAGAGCAGCCATAGGCCACAGGCCCTGCACAACACTATGGACCATGATGGTGTCCCTCTTCCCCACAGGGAGCCCCAGACTTTATTCTCTACTCAACAGGCAGTTGCTCTGTTCCCTTGTTTACTTCAGCTGCTTTTTTGACATCAGGAGATACAGAAACCCGCAATGTGCACAGCACATAGAACACAGGTATGCAAGGACTCAACAGAGTGGCCACACGATACCTCTGTCCAGCACTTAATATTCCTCTCATTGATGCCCAACATTTTCCTGGCCTTTTATGCTGTGACTACACATTCAAAAGTAATTTTTGATTAAAATTACAAGATCAAAGCTGACCATGACTACCTGGGAGGAGGGTTTCAGGATTACTCAGTGAACTTCTTTAATTTTGAAGAGAGAGAACTGGAAAGGCTCAGAGAGAAGTAGACATGATGATAAAAACCACAGCTCCCCCACCCAGGAGCTGCTGGAACTTAGCACCAGAAACTGCAGGTGCAAAAAGGCTGTACAGGTCCAAGGAGGAGCTGCTCTTGTGCATGAAGAGGAATCCATCCACAAATGGCTCCTAAGTTTACACATGGCACAAGCCAGGAAAAATGAATTTTGGAAGGAAAGGATTAAAAAAAAATTAATAAAAACGTGGGGGGACTCTTGAACAAGTGGCTGAAGTTGTATTCTGCCACAAGAAGAGTCTCCTGTAGAATCCCTCTGCAGAACCAGGGTGTTTTAGACAAGGATGAATCACTTTTTTCGTGGCCAACCCACTCATACTCATCATGAGGATTTCTCCACAGCACTGCTTATGGAAAGCAATGCGCTTACCAGTGCTTAAATTCTAACTTCCCCATGAGTGTTACTCCACTTATGGATGTGCTCCAGAATAAGAAATGCACTGCTGCTAAGAAGAAAACCCACCAACAAACAACTACATGAAAAGATATAAAGGTGCCATTGGGTCCATCTGGAGCTGAGGTACTACCTTTAATAGACAGATCTAGCTTGGGCAGAGAACAGCAAAGATGCATCATGGACTATATTTAAAGAATTCCCTACAGGGAAAAAAACCAAGTAATTCTCTTGCTAATTAAGTGGCTTTCTCTTTACAAATGAAAACAGGCTTAATTGACATTGAGAGATGGACAACGAAGCTGGTGAAGGGCCTGGAGTACAAGTCTTAATGAGGAACTGCTGAGGGAACAGGGGTTGTTTAGTCTGGAGAAGGCTCAGGGGGGACCTTATTGCTCTCTACAACTACCTGAAAGGAGGCTGTAGTGAAGTGGGGATTGGTCTTTTCCCCCAAGTAACAAGCGACAGGGACAAGAAGTAACAGCCTCAAGCTGTGCCAGAAGAGGTTTAGACTGGGCATTAGAAAAATTTCTTCACAGAGAGGGTGGTCAGGCATCAGAACAAGCTGTCCAGAGCAGCGGAGGAATCACCATCCCTGGAAGTGCTCAGAAACCTTGTAGATGAGGCCCTCACTGATATGGTTTAGTGGTAGTCATTGCAGTCCTGGGGTAATGGTTGGACTTAATGATCTTAAAGGTCTTTTCCAACCTAGTTGATTCTATTCTATGACTCTGTGAAAGCACATGCTGACGCTTCACCACAGTGATGTGGAGGCTCATCACAAACATACAGTAGCACTTGCCAGCTGTGGTGTGGGGTGCTTGGTGCATTTGGGGGCTGCACATGGAGCACGTGGAAGCACACCCAGCTTGCACTGGATGCTAAAACTGAACCTAACCAAGGAAATGGGGCAGCTCTTCAGCCCAAGCAGGAGAGAGGAAGTAAACAACAGGCAAGGACCAGGACAACAGCATAACACAACTCCCACACAGAAACCCACCCCCAGGCAGCATCGAGAATTTTTGGATGCAAGATGTGCTGAGAAAAGGAAGAAAGGTCTTGCTTTACTTCATGCTGAGTATCAGCCTGACTTTATAAAGTCCCTGGTTCTGCAGCACAAGGATGCATCCGCTGTGCTCAGGACAGCAGTATCACTGCAAAGCCAATCCCTCCAGCAGCACAAGTTCCTTCCGCACAGAGGCAGAAGGGACACCCCCACCACAGACCTGTTTAAACATCCATTCAGCAACAAGGCTTGTCTGCAGGAGCCACACATTCCCACTGCCAGAAATTCAAGTATTACAATAACAAACCAAGGAAATAAGCTTCTTTCTCCAAATTCACAAAATTTTATTGATGGAGCTGAATCAGCAGACTTGTAACACACCCTTGAAGCACCAATCAAAAAAGCACTCATTTATACTCTTTTCCCAGATTTACCTTTACTTTTCTATTCTGAAAGGGTGTTGCAGTGAAAACATCATCGTGGTTGTCCTTCGGCAAATGCTCCAGGAAATCTCTCATCTGCTGCTTTCTTTTCAGCGTTCCTACTTTGGCAGTTATTGTAACTGGCTCTTTCTTATCTACAGAAATCAAAATAGTAATTGTTCTAAAGACATCACTTTAAAATTCACTAAATACAATCAGTGGTAGTGATAAAGATTCCAGTCTGTCCTCTGTGGCAACGTCTCAGCTTCTTTATGATCCTTTGAGTTCTTAAACAATTTATACTTTCAAAAAGAACTTCTCTACTATATATTTTAAGTGGAAGCTTACTCCAGAGCTTTACATAGCTGTTGCAAGTGTCATACCTCAGCCATTTTGTTATGATTTTAATAGAACTATCCATGCATTGGCATTTCAGAGAAAAAGATCCTAAGGCTTGTCACCTGTTTCAAGAGGCATAAAGTGCTCAGACAAAGGCTCTGCTGCACAGAGATCAGTTAGTGTCCCCAGTATAAGGTTTATGGGACCCTCATCTCAGGCTTCAGCATACACACTTATGTCAGTGAGAGAGCTGCTATCAAACAGCTTTCCTTGCCTAGGCACTTACTGAGTCATCATAAAATGCCCTGCATTAAAGAACTGGATTGAAGATCTTACACCTTTCACTTTGCAGCGTACTGGCTCTCTGCAAACATGAACTACTAACTTCAGAACTGGACACAAAACAGCAACAGGCATGTCAGTGCCAGGCACCCCAGCATGTAACCTTGCTGTTCTTACTCTGTGTTGCCCTTAGTGCATCCAAGTGCCCCATATCTTTTTTTGAGAGACAGCTCTACAAGTAGTTCATTATCTACTAGGCCTCCAAGAACCTCTTAAGGTACAAACAGCTGTTTTCCCATAGGTGACAAGGCCAGTTTAAGACTTCCCATAGTGCAAAAATTGAAAAAACTCTAAGAATGATCCTTTGTCTTCTTGTTACTTCACAGTCATTTATGCTGTCCTCCAAGCTCTGCAACAAAGCTTTACACTGCAGAAGTTAAGAGTCTTCACTGTCAGACCCTGATGAGCATTTATGTCTTTATCTGTAATTCCATAATAAATACTGAACTTTAGATTATTTTAAAATGACAAAATTCCCAAAAACAAGACATCAGTACCTTTCTGTTCCGATTTTCCTGAAGCCATGGCCTTCCTGATATACATTTTGGAACCTGTTGCCTGTTGTTCTGCATATTTCTGCTGGCACTCTTCAGCAGATCGAGACCCCACTGCCATGGCGACCTCCACCCAGAAGCCACTCCTATGCTTTGGAAATGATGCAATGGCCCTGCCAAAAGAACACAGCCACAGCCTTCAGCACACCGCAGGACCTGCACAGCACTGCCAGGAAAAGCACCCGGAGACCAGCTGCCCTCCCTGGAAAGGACACTGATGTCTCTGGTGTCTTTTTCAGATGCTTTAAAGTATGCAAATTTATGGGGACCATTTAAGGTAACGGCTCCATTACCTATTATTCTCCTGTATTTGCAGCCTCCCACACCCCAAGACAAGAGCTCATACCTTTTCAGGTTTCTAATCTAAAAGAAACAAGCCCAAATTGGTCACTTTACTACTTGGTGTATGTATTAAACACTGCCTGAGAGTTTAAGTAATTGGATGATGTCTTAATTAAACACTGTAGCAGCTAATCTCTCCTTTACAAAGCTTAAATACATAAACACATCATGTTTAACATTTTATTCCATTAGGGGAGAGAATATGCTCCCTCCGACATACACTCCAATCATAAATATGAACACTTGCACTGTATTATTCACCTACTTGTTTTTTTCAATTTTACTCCTAGGAATGCTTATCACTTTTAATAAGTACAATTTTTGAAAAACATGTAAAGGAGTAGATTCACAAAATTTCACCTAATATCTGTGTTCCTCTCACTACACACTGATGACTGTGGAAGGAGCTGGTTTAGGCTCACGCATCTACAGTGTGAGTCCTGAAAATCCAAATGCAGGTCACTCAATCTCCCCCCCCCCAGCATATACCTCCCAATGCCCAAGAGAACCTTTGCCCTTGAGAACAGCACAACCACTTGCCTGTAGAGCTTCTGTAATTCCTTTTCAGACCAAGCATCACCTGCACTTGGAAAAAGCTGTAGAGGTTTCTGCACCTTTTCCCTCTCAGATTCTCTCGATTTTGCTGCTGAAGGTTTGGCAGTATTAGCAACTTTGTAGTTTGTTTTTCTATCAGATAGTTTTAAATCCTTTTCTTCTATATGAAACTCCTCTTCACTGCTTTCAGACTCAGTGTCAGGTTCAATCAACCTTGGCAAGTTGATTCTGTTTGTTGTCCTCACTGCCTTATCAGGCAGGTAGGAAGTTCTAGACCTAGTAGAAGGTGTTTCTCCTTCAAGTAAATCAGAACCGTCCTTGGATTTGGGTACACTTTCCCTCAACAACACATTATAGGTGCCAGTCATGTGTTTCACTGTCCTTTGCTCACAGGATACCTTGTTTGCATCATCCTGTGACCTTCTACAGTTAGAGGAAGGTTTAGAGTTGTGAATCTCCGGTTTCAATAAAGGTTTAGTTTTCCTTTTGACAGACAGTGGGATATCCTCACTGGATTCCTCTTCCTCATCTTTGCTTGACGGTTCTTCTGTTAAGCGCTTATCTTGATGTTGGGCTGACCTTAAAAAGTACTTGTAAGCCTCCTGATACATAGTCAGTTCTCCATGTTCTGCTTCTCTATTTTCCTTTGATGTTGCTGGGGTTCTGCTACTACATTTGTTTAGTGCTCCAGTATTTAAGGGAGTCAGCTTAGCAGAAAGCTGTTGTTTAGTTTTTGCACTTTTGACTGCACTATCACTTGCATCATCATCTGAAACAAAGTGCCTGGCCTTATTGCTCCCAGTGGATTTGGCTTCTCTTTTGGAACTTACCCCTTTCTCACTGTTTTTCCCTGAAAAAGATGATGTCAGTATAACACTACACATTGTAACATATATCATTACTGTGTTCTCAGGCCAGCAAAGACTAGCCTGTTTCAGGATACCATGCAATCCACACTCATTACGATCTGCCAACTGCTTTCTGTTGTAACAGGCTGTAGCCCCTAACTTTATCAAACATGGCTGAGTAAAACCAGCACCTAGTGAAGCTTCCTGAGATCATCAAACCTCTTTTCCCATACACGCATCTTGGAAGGACTGAGTAGAGGCCTCTGTCCTCACACATATACTCCAATGTATTTGAGATTCAGTTTTTCAGGAATAAGTACACAATACAGACATGACAGGATGTCCTGGCAGGCAGGCTAGTCCTCTGTATGGCAGCCAAGAAGTGAAAATTCATTTACACAACTTTCGTAAAGAGCACATCACAGAAAACTGGTTGTAAGAATTGGATTTGCACTGAGCAAGTGTCCCTCTGCTCAGAGGGAGAGCAACTAGCAGTGGGAAGGCTCCTCATCAACAGGAGACATCCTCTACCTGCCCAGCTCATTTCCATGACAGATTGCCCCCAGATGACTGAAAGGATTAGGATTATCAAGGCTTCAAAAGGGAATCACAGAATCATAGAATCGTTAGGGTTGGAAAGGACCTTAAGATCATCTAGTTCCAACCCCCCTGCCATGGGCAGGGACACCTCACACTAAACCATGTTAAATTATTGAAGAGATAGAGAATAAAATAGTAAACAGAAAATGTTGCTAAAATGCAGTGGCTGGGGTTGAGCAAACACTGACATTCCAAAAGCTTTACTTGTGCCACACAAAACTTTTCTGCAGGGAATGTGACAGTTGCTTTACAAGAGAAACTTCTGCTTTGTATTTTACAATGCTTTCAGGATTCTGTTACTTCCCAAACTCTATTAAAAGTAAAGATTTTAAAGCTCTGTTAATGCACTTTTTTTTGCCTACATAGGCATTTCATTTATTTTAATTCATCCAACTTAAAAAGTAAAGCCAGAGCAGCAGTTCCCTTGACTGGTGCACTCAGCTTCTCTTCAGGTTCTCTCCAGCTACATGTAACAGTCGCTCTGAGAGACCTAAACTACAGGAGCAGGAACGTCAGAACACTCATAATCCTTTCATTCCAGTTTCCGGTAAGAAGTCTGTTCCCGTTAGTAAATAATGTGATTTACAAACATGGTTTATATTTGGAACTGTAAAACTGGGCATTTACACTACTTTGGTAATTGGTTGACTGCTGCTTCTATCAACATTAAAAGACTAAAATAATTTCTTTGCATTAACAGGACATCGTCATACCGCTCCAGCACCCAACTCATAATCCCACTGATTCTAGTCCATAACTGTAAAAGAAAAAAAACAAAACAAAACCATCAAAAAAAACCCCCCATTTTTTACCTTTACTTTGTCTTTCTGATATTTCTCCTGTGGTCTTCGTTAGTCTCTTTCTTTTATTCTTCTTTGAGATGGAGCTCGTCTGTCTTTGGGATTTTTTACTACTATACAGCTTCAAAATAAAACAACTTAATCTAAACTTCTGCAAGAGTTTACATATCAAGCCTACTGACACCAGATCTGAAAACACCAAATGTTTACAAGGACTGGTAGATTTAGAAGTCACCTACATTGTACCTACATTGTACTGGTATCTACTAAATACTATGTGAAGACACAGGTTCTTATGCAAACGCATACAACCAAAGCAACTTAGCCAGGATTCCTTTAAATTTAAACATCCTAAACCCTAAATTAAGATCTCAAGACCTAGAACTGCTTGAGTTGGTGGCTAATGAACTGAGGAAATATCTGGTCCTAACAGATGTGAAACCCCACATAGGGAGGGGTGCACCATGGCAGCACTGACAACCCTGTTGCAGGGAGTCTGTGTTATGGTACTACTGGAAACATTTTAC
Source organism: Psittacus erithacus (assembly GCA_009867235.2). Taxonomy (NCBI): domain Eukaryota; kingdom Metazoa; phylum Chordata; class Aves; order Psittaciformes; family Psittacidae; genus Psittacus; species Psittacus erithacus. Next base: position 11,072 of record WYDI02008529.1, on the reverse strand, counting down.
CTGTGAACCCCGGTGACCCAAACCAGCCCATCTGCAACTTCCTCTCAGGCAAATTTATCTTTCAAAAAAGAACACTTTTGCCAGAAGTAATTCCCAACGATTCCCATTCTACAGACAACAATTACCTGACAGTACACGGATTAAGACTACTTTTTGTTTTAAAATATTTCCATAACGCTTTCAAGATTTCCTGCCTCTTCAGGTACTTGTAAGAGCTGGACTCTTTCTGTGAGATACCTAGCCAAGTACATTCATTATATTTAAGTAAACAATAAACAAAAGAATCTTACCATGCTCAAATAATCGGTTCCACCATATTGTATAGTAACATTTAGATCCTGATCAACAAATTCACGTTGCCCACACCAAAAACTCAGTGGTGGTTTAACAAGACGGCCACTCCGAGTGTACACTTGGTCACTCACTATGGAATTGTGGTTTGGTCTTGTAACTGCAAGGAAAAACAAGGAATATAGTTTTGTCCCCAGTACTGTATTGAAAATTCAGCTTTGCAGACTTCACAAGCATAGCAACAACGTTGTGTTTAAACCAGCTCATTTGCGCTCACTACACAGAAAATATAAAACTTAGTACAGTGTTCTGTTGTCCTTTAAAAAGTGCTCAGGTGAGCAATGAGCGCACCTTAACATGACTGAAGTTATAATCTTCACAAATTATAGAATTTACTCTTGTGAACTTTTTGTTTAGAAGGTTATAAATACTGTAGAAATCATAAAGTTATCACACTGAACATCCTAACTGCAATGATAGAAAAAATGTAAGAAAAATGCTTTTATAGTGTTAGCAAGAAAACCTGATTACAGTATTAACAAATAGTACCACGAAGTTTGGAAAAAGCCTTGTTGGAACTATGACAAGACATAAAAAACAAGTAAAAGTTAAACCCAAAAGCTATTTGTGTCCAGAACAAAGCTGAGACTGCATTACAAGACAAAGGAAAAAGCAGGAGGATCAATAGGTTATGGCTTTACACCCATTTCCCTTGGAAACAAAGCCAACGCCATGAATTCTTCTACAATCCATTCCATCCATTCTCAACTGTTAGCACTCCCTATGCCTCCACTGTGGCAAAAACATTAAGATGCCATAAAATAAACTGCTCAAGGACTTGACGTGATTTAAAATTAACCCAGCTGAAAAGGGAGTGGGCACTGCAGGGAGGAGGCCCAGGATGGAGCTGTGATAGAGATATTAAATCCCACAGGCATCCCAAGAGGGACAAAGAAGAGAGTACATTATGCAAAATAGCAAGTAGAAAAAAAATCAGTCAAGTTTTCTGTCAGGATAAATGACTCTTAAGTTACTGCTTTCAGCTACTACTGACTGGCCAACCAGTCTGCTGCTCCTTTCCCAAGGTCAACCCTGAGGACAGCCACTTGCTGTACAGCAGCATACCAGAAATAAAAAGACAAGTCAGCGCTTTTGATCATTATGGTTTAAGGGAACACAAATAAAAAACTCCACCCAACTAGTCTGTTACACTTCCATACAGCCTGATTAACACAATAATCTTCTGATGGGGACAACAGCTCTCACAAGCACCCAACTTTTTTCTAAAGAAAAGATTATTAAATACTCACAAGTGTTTTCACTGTTCTTCGGTAATACTTCATAGGTGGTGTTCCTGGCTTCAGGTGTCTTTACACCTCCTGCTGAGCCTTTTCCATTTTTCAACACATCAGCACCTACCACTGAGTCACTTTCTTCATCTTCATTCTCAGCACTATTTTGTTTTTGTTCTTTCCTAACGATTTGGAGGAAAGAAATAAAACATCTGAAAGGTAAAAGGGTATCCTTCCAAAGAAGCAACAAGTATGTGCCTGGAACATAGTCTTCATGCCCACATTTACAATCTTTTATACTCCTCTAGTACAGTATTCTTAAAAAGCAAAATCTCAATGAATACTAAAGAGAACACTGCAATGAAACAGATTCTCCAAAGAAATACCTTCTTCTTTCATCAAGAAATTCCTCCATGTATTCTTTCCACTTTTGGGAAAAACCGTATGTAAATCTTCTGATGAAATGGTAGGGAAATCCTGTTTGAAACAAAATCAGCATTAAAAACAGCTGAGCAATACTTTTAATCACAAAGGGTAGCAATAATATCCAGTACAATCATGGTTTTATAAGTACCTCAGAAGCAAATTGCATCTTTAAACACATTAGAGGCACAGGCTGCAGAGAATGGCATCGAAAAGTTAACCAAGGATTGACTAATTACACTAGTTACAAGTGTCAGTCTCTGGAGACTGCACTCGAGTTTCCAGGAACATACACTTTCCTGTTTATCTCACTGTACTGACACAGGGCTTCTTGGCAGAATACCACAAGTCCCACAGAAAGCCTGAAGCTTTCAGGTTCCAGTTACATCTAAGCTTTTTCGACTTGCACAGGGGTTGGACTAAATTGATCATTAAAGTTCCCTCCCAAATCTAACTACAAAACCATTCTGTGACAGATGTAAAAATATCCTTTCCCCACCACCTCGTGCAACATCTTACATTTACCAAGACTGAATGTCATAAATTTGACTGCCCGCTCCAAAGCTCTTAAAACGTGCTTTGTGGGCAGCACTCACCCCTACTGCCCAGAGAAACTTAGCAGCACGAGGCAACAGCTGCTGCTTCCCAGCTCATGTTCTTTTCTGTTCCACAGCCCACATGCTTATGAGATTCGTTTTATTCCTCCCATTTTATATTGTTATTTAAACCCAGAGAGGCTCCTCCTTCTTGTCACATGAATACTTTGTATCCTTACTGATCTTCCCAGAAGTCTTTCTAGAGGCTCAAAGTGGCCCTGCCAAAGTAGTCTTTCACCATTGCGAGTTACTACTTCATCCATATGATCTGTGTAGATGCCTGCCTCAATATCTCACTATCTGTACATCCATCAATCCCACACAATACTAGTTTCTATTGGTTTACACTATGAATGCCAAATGCCACATTCCTTAATTTCAAGGGACTTGAGAAACAACTTTCTTAAAATGTTTTGTATCAGCCATCTTTCAGACTCACAGGTATCAAAGCAGGTTTCCTGTGAGGTGTTACATGCTAGTTATTTCACTCTTCAGCCCCTTTAAAATGCTTTAAGAGCAGCACATCAGTATGGTCTTTAGACAGACTGGATAAAACATTTCCTGCAGATCAGGATAGGCTCTAGGCAAAGCACAGCAAGTGCCGTTGCAGAAGTACAGCCTGGACTGGAGTGAGTACCACAGAGGTTATGTAGCTGAACCCTGCTGTGGGGCAGACTGTGAGACATCGGCCTCAGATATCTTTCCTGGAACAGAGCATGGGCACATAATAGCCTGTGCTGTTCCTTGCACATTTTCATCAACAGTTACCAGTGGACAGATTTGGGAGCATACCTGGAACACCAGATTGTGAACAGCACTTTGGATAATGAGGCAGAAGTAGGTAAGTGCCTAGCCAGCGCTGTTACTGCAACATGTTTCATTGATGCTTTCAATGCTTGGAAGAGTCACCTGGAATCTCGGCATACATCAGTCAAATATTTTCCACAGGGAAGCAGCTCTGTACCGGTGCAGCTTTGTTCACAGACTGATGATGCCACTGCTGCCCTCTCCAGCCTCTCCTGGCTGCCAGCACTGCCCATTTAGGGAAATCCTCACATTAGGCTTTAGTCGCACCATTTCTCCTCTTCTCTACCCACATTAGCTTGTCTTTAACTTCTCTTTTGATTCATATATCCATACTGAATCTGTTCAGAGTATTTCCAGAGTATTTTCCACACAAGCCCATGGTAGGGTTTTGTGTGTTGGGGATGTTAGGAGGCAAAGGGGAAGCTGAGAAGGAAGGGCAATTTGCACTAAGTCCAAAGCTCAGAGGAACTGACTCAGCAGTTGATTGCCACCTAGGCTTAGGAAATTTCTGTGGTACTTGAGCACTCTGCTCAGAAGCCTCTTCCTTTCACTTTTCCTTCCCAAAATATTGAAATAAAAACAAATACAAGTATTTAGTAGAAGAACTAATAAAAAAATTCAAGTCAGAGAGCAGCCAAATCAGGTATTTATCAGAATGGATCCCAATAAGGCAAGTGAGAAGAAAAACATTAAAGCCACAGACACATCTCTGGACGCCTTGTGCTTGGACCGAAACACCAGAGAGTGCATATGCACTCCTTTAAAGAGTGTGATCACACACACAAGGCACACCTTTACTCCATCTATGAGATGGACAATCTTCACATTCCCAGAGCTGCCTGTAAGCATTAACATGGCAGCTCATTTACTAGTGAACATGACAGAGGATGCATGTGAAGCAAGAAGAATAAAGCCTAACCTAACTTTATGTATAGCTTAAGTTTTGTTTAAAATTCCACAGGCTTCAAAACAATCTAGAGCAGGATGCTTAGCTGGATTTGGTATAACAAACCACTTAGACCCCAAAGGTGGATCAGTTTACTAAATTATAAAGCACTGACATCAGAACTGTCTGCAAACAGAGATACCACGTATTGTTGCAGAACTAGCCATTATTTACTGACTAGTAAGTCACAGACAGAACACAAGCACCAGAGTAATCTCACTAGTGTACAAACAATCCCTACTTGAATGTCTTAGCACTATTTAAATGCCAAAATATTAAATTACATAATGTCTGTCTTAGCAAAAACAGCTTCTTTAGAAGAGTGTACTTATTAGCCAACTTCATGCCCTGACAGCCCTGTCTGTAACTGCAGCACTCTAAAAATGCCAGCTACCATTAACAATAGTGTTCAGAACTCTGTTGCTGGAGTCACTTCTCAGCATGTGCTGCATACCCACTGAGCTCAATTTGCAGCGTTAAGACAAAGCGTTAGCTGTTGTAGTATTTTCAGTCATAAATCTAAAGCCCTTCTCAGTTTGTAATGTTACAATCATCTTCTTACCTTCTTTTCTCATCAAAGCTGAATTAATTTTTCCCTGTAGCAAGTAGATACTGCCAGACAATGTTTTAACTTGGTTGCGTGCTATGCGTTCCATAATGGCATCACTATGCCAAACCACATCTTTTGTATCTCTAAGAAAAGACAGATAACATGAAGAACAGAAATAAAACATTGTTTTTATAGAAGAAATAATTTAAAACTAGACTACTGATATTCCACATAAGATTGGCAGTGTAACATGTTATCATCAGTATAGACACTGTGCTAGGTTTTCTTTTGTTAGCTTGGAAAAGAAACAATTCTGGCCTTGTCTAATACTTGGACAGGAGACAGAACAAACATGTTCCACTACTGCAAGTGTTAGTCACAGAACATGGGCTTAGCGTTAGGCTGCAGAAGCAGAATGAACTAAAGGGCTCTCACCATCCGGTCCATTGTTGTAGTGATACCATTATGCAAGTTACAGAACAGCTCAAATGCATATTTTCCCCAGGAATACTGTATTTATTTCTGACCTTCTTAATTAAAGACAAGAACAGCTGAAGAAGGAGCCCTAATAATGTACAAAAATTAGAGCTGTTTAGAAACTTTTAATGGACTTCTCCATGAGAAATAAAAACCAGACTCAAAGATAAAGTAGAAAAAAACTATATTTTGAGGGTTTGAGGCATTTTTGGGGGGTATTTTTAAACATACTTTTGCAACAGTAACAAACAGATCAAACTACAGAACCATATTAAACACTGAAACCCAAGATGACAGTGGAAACATGCAATTGTATAACCTGTCACAAGCCAATTCAGGGAGTCTGTGAAGTAAAAGAACTATGTGCAAGCAACATGCATCAGATACACACCAACACAGATGAAAAGAGAACATGTTGCTAGTAGTCAAGGGTGCAAAGTGAGAGGATCTGTTGTTTTCATACAGTCATGAAACAAATGTCAGTTCCTACAGCAAACCCTACCATAGGGCATGCAGCCTCCCAACATCCTCAGTAAGCCCACGGAATTGCTTCCTTTGACAGTGCTACTGCTGTCAAGAGAAGTTCTGAGTTTTCAGTAGATAAGTAACAGTGTTAGTTACTAACTACAGAAAGAGCAGAACACTCTTTCCTCAAGGTTTATTTTCAGTGTCTTCAAACAACTTTATTGCAAGCTAAAACTCTGCTGTTGACACTTGTTTTCCAGCTGTTAGAATACAATCTGACCAAAACTATAACAAAAACCCCCAGAGAGTCAGTTTTCAGATGGAACAGATGTTGTTGTAAGAGTAATGGTGCCATCACAAATGACATGGAGGGATACCCAGCTGATGGCAGTCTGCACCAAGTTTGACTTAAAGTAGCCACAAAACACAACTTTTGCGAAATGAAATAGAAGCTCATAAGATCCCAAGCACCAGTTTGGGGGATCTATCAAACACATTTATTCCTCTTAAGCTTTTTTATTGACTTGGGACTGGACTTTGAAATAATTATTTAACCCACAGTTCCCCAAATATAGGCACTCTACCTCCGGCACCCATAAATTAAACCAATCTCTTCCTTGATAAAGAAGTTTAAGAGATAACATCACTTAGTATTTACCAAAACCTAAGAGTAAGTTCCATGAAGGCACAGCTCCAGGACAGCCATGGCTCCTTCTCCCAGCATTCCTCAGCCTCCAGTTGCACAGCCACTCATCCCCCATGCACAGCTCTGCCATCCTGCAGGCTCTGAGCAAACGGGTTCGGTGTGCTTAACCAGAAGCTAGACAGCTATAGGTATAAGATAAAGTAAGAGCTGCCAGCACGGTCACAAGAGTTCAGATGCAGCAATGGTCCATGCTCCCTGTGGCTGGGAGGAAAGCAGCAAAAGCATGTAGAAGTGCTTTCAGCAGTTAGCAAGATATTCCAAGAATACAGGTCTCAAACCTGCAGCTATTCAAGCCAAGGAAAGATGGCACAACCTTTCTAGCCCAGATGCTGAAAGCATATCAACATGTTTTACCTTGCATTTAAATTAAAAAAAACTTTTTCTTACTTCCGTTTTCCTTCGACACATACTGCAGTGTTACCATCCATCACTTTAATTCTCCAGCTGGTTAGGCAGATGTTTTTCTGTTTCAAAAAAAAAAAACAACAAACCAAAAACAAACCAATAATTACATCATTGTTCAATGAGACTGAGCTAGACAACATCCCCAAGTCTTTAGAAAAATAGAAATTAACTCATGCATAACCTGAGATATTAGGTATCATCCTCCAGACCAGAGAAACTGCACAGTTATACACATAAGTGTTGAAGCATAATCAAGCTGAAGTCTAATGCACAAGTGAAGACGGGAATTTAAGCTATAAACTTTGAGTAATTTAACGTTGACTTTCAGAAGACAAAGTCATTAGCCAAGACCTCTAGCAAATCCTGAAAGCTCCTCACAAAAGATACCAACACTATGCCATACCTCTTACACTTTGGCATCTGTTCTTCATTACTGTCCAAAATTATCCATGAAAAAATGAAATTGTATTTGTTAGTTACTTTATTGCTAAACTTCAGACAGTATTGAAATGGCTATATCCAATCCTACAAACTCCTGACACATGCAGAGCTGCAAAGCCTTCATTTTGCACTAAAAAGTCAGCTGTACTTGAGTCAGTTTGGAAAACTGTGAAGCATACTCCTTTGTTTTAAAAAAAGCTCCCTGGAAATTTTTAACATCTGAAACCATCACTATTTCTTCTCACAACTTCAGTTAATCGACTCCCGATCTTGTCTTGAATGATGCTGGCCCTTTTACCATCAGCCTTGGCCTCACTGAAGATGTTACCAATGATTTAACCCTACAGACAGCACCTTCTGATGCTCAGACCCATTGTGCCAAATAACAACATCTCTTCCAACATCTACTTAGCTACAAATCATAGAATGGTTTGGGTTGGAAAGGACCTTAACGATCATCTAGTTTCAACCCCCTTGCCATGGCCAGGGATGCCTTCCAGCACACGTGGTTGCACAAAGCCCCACTCACAACCCCCATACTTGTAGGGGAGGAGCATTTATGACTTCTTTGAACAACCTGTTTCAGTGTCTTATTTAAATCAAAGCTCTTTAAATAAAAAATATATATATATATGTACATACACACGAGGAACGTTAAAATATATATATACACGGGGAAACATCTCAAACATGCTTGGCAAAGGTGAGGGAGAACAAAGCAATTAACCTGCTTAACTTCAATAGGACTGCAATTCCACAGATTTCTCCAGGGAAGAAAGGAAATGCAGCCCTTGGGAAGGTACGCTTCCACCAGCCTTCTAGGGTAGTCACTGAGGGATGCAGTGACTACTAAAATCACTACCAGCGACATTCAAAATTCACTGCTTTCGTTGAGACTTAGCAAGATGTAAATACTGCCAAGCACATCTTGAATTGAAAATAAGATCTGCAGACTAGTCTCCTAGAAAATTCTTGTCCTGCTTAATTCAATGAAAGTCTGGATATCCTGTAGGAAAGCCAAGACTTTTACCTCCTCCCTCACCAGCTGTACAGGTTCAATTAACTAAGAGCCATCCCTAGCCTACAGCCAGGAATGATCTCTCCTCCTTGGCTTTGCACTGACAGCCAAGAGCTGAATTGGCCAGTGGTCTATTGTTATGTCCATCACACCAACACACAACAGCTCACATGTTAAAGAGATGATGCAAGAGGCTCCTTCAGGTGGAAGGCTCTTTCAGCCCATACTGTGGCTCATGAACACTAAAACAAAAAGGCTTCTTTCAAACAAAAAAGAAAGGGGAAAAATAACCCACAACCAGTAAGATCTAACACAATAACATATATTCTCTTCTGAATCTTGAGTACTCATTATTCTTGACATAGAAAAAAAATTAAATCAATAAATCACAACTCTGAGCTACAGGCAGCCCACAGGAATAGATCAGTTGCCCTGAACAATCAAGTTCTCCCACCTCTTTGTCTGTTTTGCCAGCAACTTGGTCTGTGTGAGGTTTATCCAAAAGGACTTTAGAGCCTTCTTCCGCCTTTTGCTTCTGCGGAACATGGACTTTGGGAGACGAGCATGTAATACTGCATAAGCACTGAGATGGCTTTTGAGAATTAGTCTCCAGCACCTTTTCTATTCCATGAGCAGCTTGCTTATTACTTGCCTGCAATCCTCTTCTGTCTTGGTGAGGTTCAGTTTGTTTTGCTTCTATATTTGCCCACCTTTTTTCTAACTCATCCCCATTTTTAAAAGGGGTAGAGTTTAAATTCACATAATTAATCATTGTATCTTGAGACATTTCATCATCAGCATCCACTGCTTCCATAATAAAATTATCCTGATCATCCTTATCAGTGGCCAGGTACTCTGAGAGATCACTCCCAAGCTGCTCAGGAAAGACAGATTTGACTAATGGCTTTTCTGTAGTTGTGGAAGGAGGAATGTTCTGCTTGGTTGGGTTTGTAGGTGTTGAATCTGCCCATTAAAAAAAAAGGAACAAAGAAATTAGTGATATTTGAAAACAAATAAACATGGTCATAAATTAACTCCATTTTTAACAAAAGGATGCTGTATTGATTAGCACTACAACAGCTGTGAAAGCACTGCCTGTGTCAATTGAAGCCTTCTCTGAAGTTGTTCAAACTACCTTTTCCTCACCACATCGATACCCCTGCTGTTAAAGACTTACAGATATTCCATGTCCAAGCGAATGCACACCACACCTATTAATAGTATTCCTTTACCATTCTTAGTATCATCTTTTCTTTACTAATACCTCCTGGCAGAACAAAAAATCATTTCACAAGACCCTAAATCTCAAATATTTCCATCTTTCCAGAATACAAGATCTGGGCTTGCAACCCTGCTTCTGCTAGACTGGGAGCTACACACATCAGGTTTGAGCTTTCAGATAAGTTAAGTTCATTTTCGAACACTACTAAGACTTTGACAGGCATCATTTTCTTTATGTGCATTTTCCAAACTGGATTACCAGACAGAAGCATATATAGGGCTGCTATCAAGTAACAACATGGGGAAAAAAAAACCAAACAAACAAAACCAAAAAACCAGGAGAATTCCTTGCAGAGCCAACAAACAAGAGGCTTAGGATTTTTTTCCACCAAGTTTCTCATTTAAATGGCAAAGTATCACACCTAGTCACTACAGAACTCTTAACCACATCATGGGCATGAAGGTAGATGGCTTTTGTTGTCAGAGGAGTCACTGCATTCAAATAGACTAATGATGTCAAGCCTTAAGGTCAGAAGTCCACAGCCCTAAACTTTAGTTAAACCAAGCCCAATGCCATCTGCAGGTTTCTTCATCCATTTTCACTGTGCCCAGACTACAAAGAAAGAATGATGCTCTGCCAAAGTGCACAAGAGATTATAAGCAAGAAGGGAAACCCTGAAAGGAGTTTTGAAGCGTTTTCAGAGCAATACCAAGTACCTTTTTGCTGCTGCAATTTCTTCTTTATACGCAAGAAGAATTTCTGAGGGCTTTCCAGTACAAAAGGGCCTGCAGCTTCTGTGATCTGGTGCTCAGGAATGCGAGTGCAAAGTAATTCTGGAAAACAGTATCAGAAAAAGTATTTCTGAATTTGGGGAACAAAAACTTTTTCTTGTGGGGGGCAGTGGAAGCAACATACATACTTCATGAAATACTAATCTCCACTATGCAACACATTTTATTTCCTAAAATGGATGGGCAATGCCACCTTTTGCTTTTTTTCAAGGGGTTATAGCTGTTATGCTGCCTCAGCTGCATGCTAGAAACACCCTCAGGTGTGTCTGATGTAACCCAACCCACATTAATCAACAGGAGTTTGGAGGTCCCTACAGGTGGGATGTGTTTCACATTAGTAAAGTCTTAACAAGTAGCAGAAGCAACTGCTTGTTTTGTTTTTATTTACAAAGTGTAATTCTGTTTTTCACGACATGACAATCGGTCAACCCTTTTCCTTCACAAACACAACAGAAGGAGCAGTTAAAGCTGAACTAAAAGAGGGAGGAGATACCATGAAAAGGATTCTTCAAAGGTAAAGAAAGGGGAAGCAAAAACAACTATGCCACAGGCACATCTTAGCATTAAGAATCATAGAATAGTTAGGGTTGGAAAGGACCTTAAGATCATCTAGTTCCAACCCCCCTGCCATGGGCAGGGACA
>WYDI02008528.1:0-14137 GCA_009867235.2 Psittacus erithacus | reverse complement strand
CCAATCGAGTGTTGCTATCCGGCGCGTGAACAGTGTTGTCAGACCAATCAGAAGTTGTTATGATGCTCGTGCTTGTTTAAGTTTGTTATACAAGCAGTGTGTTAACAGGCAATAAACGGCATTCGCTGGATCATATTGGTCGGCTCAGCGGCATCCGTGACTCCCGCGTCGCGACAAAATGCCACCCTAGTTTTGCTTTTATTGCATTGCTGCCTGTTGTCTGCAAAAGGTTCAACAGTAAACTACTTATAGAGTCATATATAGTGACGCAAGGAGCTGGGCTGGTAACAAATCACCACGTAAGTCACTAACTGCAGCCAGGTGAGAATGAACACTGAGATAATGGTTGCTAAAATCTGACAATGATTTTTAGTATGCTGCTGTCCTGGGTTCAGCAGTAGCAGTCATTTTTTTTTCTCCTTGGTAGCTGGTGCAGTGCTATGTTTTTGACTTTTGGTCTGGGAACAGTGCTGATAACGCCGGTGTTTCTAGCTACCGCTTAGAATGTTTAGGCTGACCAAGGACTTTCTGAGCATCATGCTCTGCCAGAGAGGAGGGGAAGCTGGGAGGAAGCAAAGACAGGACACCTGACCCAAGCTAGCCAAAGAGGTATTCCACAGCACGTCATGCCCAGGATGTAACTGGCAGTTACCCTGAAGGGTTAGTTCACTGCGGGGGTTGGGGCTGGGGTGTCAGTCGGCAGCGGGTGGTGAGCGGTTGTATTCTCTCCCCTTGTTATTTTCCTTACCATTATTATTATTGGTGGTAGCAGTAGTGAATTGTGTTATACCTTAGTTACTGGACTGTTTTTGTCTCCACCTGTTGGAGTTGTTTTTTTCCAGTTCTGCTTCCCATCCCTCCAGGACCTGAAGGAAGAAGAGGGGGAGTGAGTGAGAGACTGCGTGGCTGGGCTTAAACCATGACAGCTACACAGGACCGAAGGTAATAGACTCGATCTTACCAGACAGCCTCTGGGAGCTCTTCCTAAACTTCGTATGCATCCATGCTCTCCTAAGGATGCCATAACCTTAGGCTACTATCCAGCAGTGTGTGTGGGAGAATAACTTTGTGCTCTGTTGAAGCAAGGAACACTACAGAAACCGCAGTGATATTTTACAAAGCTGTGCTGGAACATCCAAAGTGTGAAAGTTGTGAAAACTTAACGTATGCGCTAAACAGGTCTTCTTTTGTCAGAGTCAGTCAGGAAACATGCCAACTGCAACAACATATATGGCACAGAGACTTCAAAGATATCAGTACAGTTGATCTCTCACTAAATATGGAGATGCCTGTAATTTGCCCAAAGACAAATAGTATTAAAATGTTTATCCTTTATGTGTGCTACTACCGCAGTTCTGGGTATCCACTTTGACTTAGCAATGATCTAACTCAATGCTTTCTGAAGCTTATAGTATCCAAACTTTACACACAGACTTCTGATTATCTTGACTTTTTTTCCTCCACACTAGCATTGTTAACCAAAGGAGATTTAGAAATGGATGAGTGAGTATCTTGAAGCTTGGCTGACTTTCATAGGTACTTATGACTGATTTAAGAACATTTAGAATAACAAGTAAATTTTAAACTTAGTGAAATTATGATTTCTTTAACTGAACACCGAATACGTAGTTACTGTAATAAATAATTTTTTGGTATATTTGTTAATATGCCATGTATGTTGATATGGCAAATATTAAGCATGTTATGGTATCTAATGAAACATTGTGAGATGAAGCTGCATGGAGACCAAATAACTTGGGAAATGTGAAAAGTTTAATATTTGACCACGAGGGTCACCTCCAGCAATTTCATGTGAGCAAGGACATGCCTACAAGGCATCATCATCATGATGAAATCCTTCAAGCCTTCTTCAGGAACAAAACATGCTGGGGCGCCTCTCTAAAGTGCCTGTATACAAATGCAGTCAGTATGGGGAAGAAATATGCTGAGTTAAGAGATCTGTGTGCAGCTTCAGGACTGTAATTTTGTTGGGATCATAGAGGTATCATAGGATGACTCCCATGAGTGGAGTGTTACAATTTGATAGACTTTTACAATCAAATGACTGGTCTGATAGATAAGGGAAGGAGAACAATGGATATTGTCTATCTGGACTTCAGTAAGGCCTCTGACCCTGTTGGCTGTAAGATCCTCATAGGCAAGCTGTAAAAGTATGGGCTGGATGAGGAGACGGTAAGGTGGATTGAAAACTGCCTGAATGGCTGGTCCCAGAGGGTGGTGATCAGTAGCACAAAGGCTAGTTGTCATATATCCCAGGGTTCAGTGCTGGGTCCAATCCTGTTTCACGTCTTCATTAATTATCTTAATGATGAAGCAGAGTGTACCCTCAGCAAGTTTGCTGATGACATAAAATTGGAACGAAAGGATGGTAAGCCAGAGGATTGTGCTGCTATCTGGAGGTACCTTGGCAGGCTGGAGACATGGGTTGACAGGAACCTCATGAAGTTCAAAAAGTGCAAAGTCCTGCACTGGGGAGGAACAATCCCCTGCACTAGCATATGTTAGAGGCTGCCCAGCTGAAAGGAAGCTTGACAAAAAAGGAACTGGAAGTCCTGGTGGACACCAGGCTGCGCGTCAAACAGCAATGTGCCCTTGCTACAAAGAAGACTTGTGATACCCCAGGCAGCATTAGAAAAAGTGTTGCCAGCATATGGAGAGTGATAATCCTTCCCTTTTACTTGGCACTGATGAGGCCATATCTGAGTCCTGTGTCTAGTTCTAGGCTCTCCAGTGCCAGAAAGACCTGGTCATACTGGAAACAGTCCCGCAAAAGGCCACGAAGATGATGCAAGCAGCATATCTTTCATGAGGAAAGTCTGAGAGTGTTGGAACTGTTTAGCCTGAAGAAGAAAAGGCTGAGGGGGAGATCTTACTAATATACATAAATACCTGATGGGAGGGTGAAAAAAAGACCAGTGTAAGCTCTTTTTAGTGGTGCCCAGTGGCAGGACAAGATGTAGTGTGCACAAACTGGCACACAGGATCCCTCTAAACATCAGGAAACAGTTTTTCACTGTGGGGGTGACTGAGCACTTGCACAGGTTATCCAAGTGATTGTGGAGTCTCCATTCTGCATGTGTTTCTGGGCAATTGCATCTGTGTGGCTCTGCCTGAGGAGGAGATTGGACCAGACGACCTCCAGAGGAGCCTCTAATCTCAGCCATTTTGCAATTCTATGACAGTACTTTATCTACACGATTTCTGTGATAGTGTATTTACTGTAAGGAGAGTACAATATGTGAAAATAAAATGTGGTCACTCAAACAGATTATAATAAACCAGTGATTGAGATGATTATAAATAATATAACGGGAAGTTAAAATAGCTTTTCCATGAATGAGATCGCTAAAGAATTTTCTTGCGGACAAGACAGACTTGTTGCATGCATCATAAATACACTGATTTGTAATAAACTAATTGATTTTTGTAATAAAAATTGTTTAACATATGGCTTGTTGTTTATATTGTGAAGTATACAGAATTTTTTAACATTTTATTAAATTTTTGATTTTGGGAGTGACAAAACTGATTACAAAACATATTAATCTTTCCCTAGCAGTAATTGAAACAAAAAAAATTGTATCCATCCTTCAGACTCACCGTATGTTGTTAAAGCTCTATTCATTGTAAACTCTTACTCAAACACTAGCTTTGTATATTATAATGATGCTTGCTTTATAAGTGGTTTGATATGCAGAGAAATACTTAACTCCTGTCATATGAACTCCTATCTACTCACATTCTCAAACTCTGTAGGGCTTCTCATTTATGCTGAGACCACTTTATATCTCTCTGACAGCATAAAGTAGACACATCAAATTTGTATTAATTTATGGTCTTATCACTGCCAAGCTGTTGTAAAGTTGCCTTAGTTTTGATCTGCACTCAAAAGCTCTACCAGATATAAAAAATACTAAATGGGAATCAATAATAGTGTAGATACCACTTCTTAATATTGGGCTTAAATGTAGAGGAAAAAATGATCTTGCCAGTTTTAAGTGGGTTTTCTTATAAACAATCTTACTTGAAAAAAGTATCTATATTGCGATTGCAAGCTTGAGTAGGTGTTGTGCAATATAGTCTTGAGGGTCTTGTTTTACTTTTAAAGTTTTGATCTCTGGATAATGCCTAAAAAATAATACTGAATAAAAATTGGTAAACATTGAACAATGCAGGCAGGGAACACTCTTGACACCGTATGCTGTGTAGAAGAATATAGCTGAAATAAAATATAAATATAGCTATGTTAGTCTGGTCTTTTTGAAATATTTTATTAAATACTTGCTATTAGAAGAAAATATCCCTGGGGCATTTATTAAGAATGGGTTTCAATACTTTGCATAAGACAAAAGGGCTCAGGCGTATGACTAAACCACATAAACATTCATAGCTCTAAAGGCATAAATGGGAAGAATTTGTCTGAATACTTGCAATTAGGTATGTTTCAAAGCATGTTTTATGTTCCTTAAGTTGGAAGATAATTCACGTAACAGGTCAGGAGCAGAAGACTTGCTTAGAAAATGAGAAAAAGTGGTACAAGCTGCCTTTTTTGCTTTGGTTTGGTTTTTGTTTGTTTGTTTTTTGTTGTTGTTATTGCTGTTCAGAGCATAACCTTTCCTGTCATCTCTTTGCTGTGTAACAGCTTACAGGACACTGAACAATAGTTATATGTTGCACATCAGTAAGCAGACGTGGATGTAAGGAATCTGATCCCACAATGGTTTAAAACGTGTTAGGGGATAGAAAAGGAAGAATATAGCATCATCCTTTTAAGTATTTAAGCAAACTTGGATGCCTGTTTGTGCCACAAAAAGAAAATTCTCTGAACAGGAAAAAGCCCTAGCTCATATGTTTTTCTCCTAGGCCTTTAGAACTTTCCCACAATTCATAACTTTTGAGCACAGCGTACTAATTTCACTGATTTGAGTGCCTATGCTCCCATTCCTAATGAGATTTTTAGCTTGTGCAAACATCCTGGTATTGATAGACATTTTCAGCTGCTTTTTATTATCTGTTTGGCTATATAAAATTTCTGTTTCAAAGCAAATGCATTTTATGTTCTCTGGGTAACTTTCTTCAACATGTGGAAGAAATACATGAATACGTGAATGATTGATTATTTTAGGATCAAACATATGTCCCGTTGCATGATTTCTGACCAGTTTTTAAGAGACTGAGTGCTTTTTGATGTTCATGTTACTTAGAGCTCTGGGCAACACCCCTCACTGTCATTCACAAGATGGATGGTTGTAACTGCTGTTATGTCTGCTGCATGCAGTTTCAGAAAGTCACTAATATAAATGTTGTGTGGTTTATTGCTTCATGGAAAAATGAACCTCATAATGCAGCTTGGCTCTGGTTATTCTTCATTACCTGAAATACTGTGGAAGAGCTTGTATGTCTAATGAGAATTATAGATTCAGTGGAGAGTGTACAAAGTGTAATTATCATTGTTTCTAGACTATAAAAAGGTCTTATTCATCATGTGCAAAAATATTCAAGCAACATAAGAAACTTCATTGTTAATTATTACACTGACTGCATAGAAAAGTACATAATATTAAAGAAGCAACCATAAATCTTCCCATTTCAGTAGGTCTTTTATGAAACCTTTGTTTGATCATGAATGAAGCTGATGCTTTGTATGGCAGCCGTGTGTCCAAACACAAATATAATTTGTTCCTCTCCCTGTTTCTGTATATAGTCATGTACAATTGATGATAACAAATAGGGTCTTGTCTTCCATTTTCCAGTAATGTAGTAAAAGAGGGCTAGAGATCAAAATCTAAATACCTACTAAATATATACAGGCTTCAGAAAGCTGGTTAAAATTAGATAGTATTTGGTCTGCTGCTTAAGTGATGTTGTTGTTTAGACCTTGCTTTTTCTCCACTATAAAGTATGTTCAAAAATATGTGCATATCTGTGTTCCATTCAACATGATTGCTTTTCCAATGAGAATTAATAACAGACAATCACTATGTTCTAGAGTTATAGTTGTTATTATGGCTTTATCATAGAATTTTAGGAAAAGTCTATAGGACTTAAGTATCTTTATATATTTTTATATTAAAGTGATACTAAAAAAGGCAGAAAAGTCTTACAAGAGTAATAGAAAAGTTACTAGGGTATTCTAGTAAATGTATTTAAGTTGAAATATGTGCCTGAAACAAATTTCTGTACATTCAAATATGGACAGTAGCTTTTCAGAAGGGCTAGAACAAAAAAACCTTTAACTGTTTGTATCAGTCACCTTCGGTTTAGTTGGGTTTCACAGATTCAACTATAGGATTTGTTGGTTTTGGGGTTTTTGTTTTCGGTTTGTTGAGGTTTTCTGGTTTTGTTTTTTTTTGGGGGGGAGGGGGTTTGTTTTGTTTTGTTTTTTCATTTAGATTACTGTTAGTCTTTAACAGATCTTCTCTTTAATTGCTGGAGCTAATCTCTGTAATGAAAAGCTGTGTAACCACCATACAGGACCAGAATATGAAACTGTTGTTAGCACCCACAGCAGTTTACTGAGATTAACGATTTTGCTCTGTTGCTACAACAGAAATGAGGAGGGGGGCGGAACTCTACCAGGTGGTGCTAAATGTCTCAAGTTTCTCATAGTTTAAAGATAATTTTCCTCTGATTTGTATAAAGGAGCTACGCAAACAAAATAAAATTGCTTCAATGACTTAAGGACCTGTAGTAAGTGGTAAATGGAGAGAGAAGGTTTTCCACCCAGTAGCTAGGGGAACGCAGTGCTTAGGAAAGGAAAAAAACAGGCTCCAATTTAAGAATTAATAAAATAATAATAATAACAAATCTTCTATTTTATTCCATATGTGAATATTTATATTGCACCAGTGAAAGGACTCAGATCTAAGCCATCTTTTGCCAAGATGAGTGAAATAACCACTGTTTTTATTGCCATGCTTTGTCCTTCTGTCTCTTGTCATGTGGCCAGTGAATTTTTCCATGGAATGAGGAAAGACTTATTGGAAAGAGTATCATGAGACCTATCCAGAATTTTCTGTAGTTTGGTAATTGATTTTTCTATCCATGGAGGCAGGTATTAAATGCCTCCAACATCATGCATCAAATGCCTTACTGCAGTGACAAGTTAGGCGACATGTAGCTGCACTCCTTTTCTGAGTATGTCATTAAGTATTAAAATAATTAATGAATATAGTATGACTTTTACGGAATTGAAATAAATATAACTGTGCTGAATTGGAGAATTTGTGTGTGAATATGCTTTGAAGCTTTTAATTCCTCAGATATATAAACCTGTGGAATGTATACTGCATAAAACCCTGTGGCCTGTTACACTCTCAGTAGCATCAATAATAAGTTTACAGACCTTTCATCTTTCCTGGCATTAAGGTCACAGTTTCATGGATGACATTTATTTATTTTTTTTTTATGATCTCTTTAGCTAGAACTAAGCTAAAGATAAGGATTGGGAAAAGTTTGGGAAAATACTGTCTGCTCAGAATAATATTGACCGTAGCACTGTAGAACTAAGAATGCTTTGCATTAACCTCATTGAAGACAGTAAGAACACTTCTACTTGTGCAAGGTAAGAAACAGCTCCAGGAAAGATGATTATGGATGACTGCATTATTTGTTAAATGAATGGAGGGTTTACGCACAAACTAACATGGGAGTGCTAAATCACTGAAACAAGGTAACATTTCTCGAGGATCTCTCTACTTTAATCTGTTTGTTAAACCTTACAAGCATATGTACCTGCCTAATTTTCCAAAACTGATGGTAAAAGAGTAACCAGGGTTATATTGAGGGAGGGAAGAGAGTGACAAAACAAAAACCTTAGTGGTTTGTCACTTAGATCTATTAATTTATCCCTATCATAGAGCCCCTTTCACTGGTGTTGTGGATACTTGCATCACAAAGCACTATAGAAGAGATTTATGTAACAGCTTAATAAATGAGAATTTCCAAGTGAAATTGGCTTTTCTTTTCTCCTCCTGTAAGCAGAAAAAAATGCAAATTCAGATAATAAATCTATAGAATGAAGTCACTTCACAGATGTGTTAAATCAAATTAAGAATGCTTTTATAATATTGAGCAAATGGCAGCCGTATGGAATTACTCATTTGTAAGCCCCATCTATTATAGTTAATTTTGCTGACTTAAAGTACTTAATTTGCATTTGTTAAACTAGCTAAATAATATAGGAGGTGGTATGAATGGTATGTTTGTTCATACTGAAATTCATCATGTAACTTGAGATGTAACTCTTTTGCAAACTTTGGCATTTCTTTTTTTCTTGATAGCTTTGATGAATGAAATGGAATTGCAAAAAGTTAATCTTTGAGACTTATTTTAGAGCTGGAATATACTTTTTAAAGGACAATCAGACTGCTGTAAAAAACAATCCAACCAGGAGGACACAGAAGATACAAAAAAGTGCAAGGCTGTCTTAACTATTCTGATTTCAGTGACCTCAGGAATGGTCACAGCTCCTTGACCCTTCATACAAAAACAAATCAATTGCTATCCTGTGGATTTCCCCCATTACACTGGTTTCTTTGGAGCATGCCAAATAGAATTTAAAGATTGCACAATACCATTGGTATTTGTGTGGCTTGTGTTGCAAATAGAAGGAGGACACATAATCCTTCTGATTCTTTTTTCTAAGGATGCAAGTATGTATTCATACTTTAGGAAGTCATATGCCACTGTTAGTTTTGGACTCTGCAGAGAGTCAACCATATAGGTAGCAGGTAAGTTTCTCTTGGTTTTGATTGAAAGCATTTCTGGTGCCAGAGCTTTTTGAGAATAATCAGGTGCTAGCATTTTATTGATCTTGGTGGAAAAAAGTGAATGGGTTTTCCTATGTGCTATTTGACCTGTTTCTTAGGATTAGCTGGACTGTGTAAATGGAAGGAAAAAGTAAACTACATTTAAAAAAAAAAAAGCTCTCAATAGATAATACATGAACTCTCATCACAGATTTTCTCTGCAAGAAGTTCTTCCATCAAAAATACAAAGTTTTAGTAATTTCTTGGCAGAGGGAAAAGAAAGGTGTCCACTGAAGACAGTATAAATTATATTGAAGTATTTGGTTAATGACATTGGATAGTTGTCATCTTTTTGAGGTCATTTTTGCAAATGGCTTAGTAGAAAACTGTATGTAAGAATACAGAAATACCCTGCAGTGATTTGTACAGTTAGTAGCTCTCAGTGTTTCTGTTTTCAAAGTGCTTTTTCAGTCTCTTGCTAATTCCTAATATTTTACTTACTTTGTTACTGCCACCAAGCGCTGTGCTACCATGTGACTGTAAAGGCTTCAAGGTTATTCATGGAGAGTGACTTCAGAAGCCATGCTGATGTGTAAGGTTAGTGTTATATTGCCTCATGCACCACTTTTCTTGTTTTGAATTTCATCTGTCATCTCATTTATTCCCCAAAAAGGTTGTTGGTGTAAAGGGCTTTGGGCTAGGCCAAACATCCTGGAATCGGCCAGAACATTCTGGGCTCAAACATCCTGGAATTGGCCAGAGCATCCTGGGCTGGGCCTGAATATAAAGGGGAGTGGCCACCCAGATGGTAACACATAGTGGCCAATAGGAGGGTGGCGATGTTCAAATCCAGCCAATCCTGTTTGTAGCACGAGAACAAAAGGTGTAGTCTATATAAACCGTGGAACCACCCGGAAGGGGACAGATAGGAAAGAGATCTTCAACAGTAAAGAAGTTTTTGGCATGAAAATCTGTGGGAGTCCGTGTCTTTAATCTCCACAAAAAGTTGTCAAGCATTGGAACAGGCTGCCCAGGGAATTTGCTGAGTCACCATCCCTGACAGTATTTAAAAGATGTATTGATGAGGTGCTTAGGGACATGGTTTAGTGGTGGATTTGGCAGCGCTGGGTTAACAGTTGGACTTAATGATCTTAAAGGTCTTTTCTAATACAAACAATTCTATAATATTTATTACCCACACTTTGTCTCATAAGGGCTTTCCGTAGTTCTGCAGTCAGTTCTTGTGTCTGCTATAAATTTTATATTGTTATAAGAATAATGATACAGCTATGTATATTTTAACTTAATAACTTTTGTGTCACCAGCAAACTTTTGTGCCTCACTCCTTACTTTTTTCCAGATAACTTTTGAATACTTTGAACAGCACAGGATTCAGCATGCACTCTTGTGCAGCTCCACAGTTGACTTTTCTCAGAAGTACCCCACCCACTACAATGAATTCTTTGCTTCCACCCTCATATTCCTCTCTTTTAATTTTTTTTTATTTTCTTTTTTTTTTTTTCCTGATTAATTTCCTCAAGATCCCTAGTACACTATAGCAAGCAAACTGCCCACATTCTTGCTGATCACTGAAAGGAGGCCAAGAGCTTAGTAGAACAGAACTTTCCTTTGCAGAAATCCTAGCAGAAATCCTATTGGCTCTTGCAAAGGAACTTGCTGTTCCTTAAGGTAGTCTGATAAATAATTTAATAGCATCTGGTTTACATGTCTGCAGTTCCTTGGATCCTTCAGAGTTCTTTTAAGAAACTGTCACGTTCGTGGAGATTTTCAGACAGCAAAAAAGTTTTAAATGTGAGGTTACTCTGTAGCATTAGCAACTTACTTGTTTCAAGAAATATAAAATCTTAAGCTGTTTTAACGGCTCAGGGTAAATACTAGAACAGGGAAGAAGGTTGGGAAGTTACCAATGGCTTGTCCATAGCTGTTAGGTACCTGGGAAGTGTTGGCATTCATCACTAGTGCAGATAAAGCCTGGTTTTGTTCCTTTTTTTTGGTTTTGGGTTAGTTTTGGTTTGTTGGTGGTTTTTTTGTTTGCCTTTTTTTTCTATTAAAATTGCAGTGGATGAAGTGAAATCAATGTGAATTTGCTATTGACATGAAAATCTACCATATGTTCTTAATCTTGGTGATCTTAGCACAGTAACTAATGCAACGTACAGGAGCCTAGAACATGAACAAGTAGCATATAGACAATGCAAGCTTACCTGACACTAGTCATTCTGAGTTAAATAGCAAGAAAGCACCGCAGACAAGAAATTTCAAAGGTATGCAGAACTATGCCTTTTAGTTTATAAAGTTTTAAAACAGGCTTGACCAGAAGAAACTGCCTTACAGAAATGCTTCTGTAAAACTGATGAAATAATCCTAGTAAGGACTGTGGACTGAGATGGCATACCTTCTGCTTTCTTTTCTCTCTCCCTCCACCCCCAAGAATGCTGTAACTATACTGCAATAATATAAAGTGATTTCTTTATGTATTGCTTTTATCTACTTGGTGTAATGCATAGCTACATAATAGATTTTTTAGTTATTTATAATCTGCTTTTATGAGTGCTTTGTTTCCTTGGGATTAATTTCTAGTATCTTCTTTATTAGTCTTTAACTGTCTGAGAAGATTCAACAAGAAATTTACATGCATGCTAGTAAAATAGATCTTTTGTGCATAAGAAAATCTGTCAAATTTATTAAGTCACTATAGGGTGAGGGAATAAGAAAAGATGAGATCTGATCATTATTTGCATTTTCCTCTCTATTATTGTTTGGAAGTCTTAGTTATCAAATTATAGTCTTCCTTACTAGGACTAATAATCTGAATCCTGGGGAAATGCTCACAATACAGTGAGACTGTCATGGATACTTCCTGGATAATTTAAGAACATCCTGAATATAAATACAAAATAAAAATACTGTTTATTTTGACAAACCTATACCTGAAATAATAACAAAAGAAAGTTTGAGGCAGCCAAGTTAGTATTTTTCTTGACTTTAGAATGTTTAGATTGCTGACAGAAATGTTCTGAATATTTCTATTGTATCAAACAGTGAAAGAATACAAATGTGGAAAGCCTATTGTTTTCAATAGCATCAGCACCATATGGTGATTGTTTCCATAGCTTAGCCAACTGCTTGTCTTAGCTTTAATTCTACAAAAAGTATCCCACTGCCTTTGCACAACCTTGATGTAGTCCAAAGTCTGTAATAGGAGAGGGAAAAGGTAATTGGTGCTTTCATAATGCAGTTTCAGCTGTCAGTTTGAAGGACAGTACAGAAGACCAACTCCAATAAAAGCTAACTTGAAGTAGCATTCAGGATTCTGAGTATTCTTTCCAGGATGCTACTTGAATTACTAACCACAAAAAAACCCTACAACCAAACCAAAAAGCGCAGACAAGTGTACAGACATATGAGATAGCTGAACAAACAAACACAGTACAGCAAAAGATACAGGAAAATAATGTAATATTTCCAAGAAATGTTGATGCCATTCTTTTACAAAAATACACCTGCATGTTATATTTGATTCATATATTGTGAAAAACAGCCCTCTGGAAGTCATGTGATGCAAAAAAGGTATAGGAATATTATTTTCAGGTGGCAGCAAGAGATAAAAAAGGAAATATAGTATCTCAGTCAAAAAAAGAAAGATATTATCAGTATTTGTGTTAAATAAGGAAAAATGATGCCATCTAAAACACAAAAGGATAGTTAAAACTCCACAAAACTGACATATTGTAATCAAAATTATGATCTATGCTGAAACAGATCTATTAGGATAAATGCCAGCTAATGGTGTGATTTCTTTTATTCTTTATTTAGCATAGTTGTATCAATGAATGTTTTCACATCAAAGATGACATTTTTAAAATTAGAATCAGTGTATTTATAACTGTACCTTACTTCTTGCATAGGATTAAGCTACTTGTGTTTTTGTATTGCTGCGATGTTATTGACAGGAGCTGTCAGCACACATGAGCTGATACATTGATTACATGATTAGTAAAAATAACCCCCTGAATTGTGATCACAAGTTCCTCATCCTACTCCTACAGTATATAACCAAATGAAAGGAGTGCAAGCTTCACACCTGTCAAGCAGGTTCTGCCTCATCATGATCTCCTACGAATGCACCATTGCATTTCAGGTCAAGGCTACAAAAACAGGCTACAGAATAATGAAATACTGTAAATTTGCAGTGTAAGGCCTTCAAAAATCTTTGAGGATGCCTGAAGAAATAAATAAAATCAGAAATAAGAAACCAAACAGGATAGAAAATAAACTGAAAATAAATTGAAAAATCCATGCACTGCTTCAACCCCAGGAAGGGCAAAGAGCCAGGCAATATGCTGGTAGGTTGATTTAGACACATAAGTGTACAGTTTAAAATGACAGATGGAACTCGTGTGTCTGGGAGTCTGATGCATTTTGTGCTCCTGTGTTCATGTAAGGTTCTAAAGTTCATGCTCTAGAGGTGATAAAAAGTCTTCCTGATAAACAAAAATGTCAAAGAGGCAATGTGATGAAATAGGAAAGGAAGTAAAATTCAAGGACTTCAAGGAGAAGGGGGAGGAGTGACTGTGTAAGGGCAGAGGAGAAGAGTGCTGGAAGAGAGCTACTGGTTACATCTGCTATGTGAGCTGGGGTCTGGACTCATTCTGCACATTAGCTCAGACACCACATTTCCAGAAGATGATGTCAGGAGACCACTGCAGTGTTTAAAGTAGTAGACCTTTCGGGACTAAAGGAATGTGAATCATCTATATTTCTCAGTATCTAGTAACACTGGCAAGAAGATTATGGTACATTTACTAATCACCATGCATAAGAAGGCTCTATAAAAGGGATGTGTGAATGATATAAAAAGTTAGCCTTAGTAGGTTTAGTACCGAAAAATCATGTCATCTCCTCCTTTTCAAGACTATTAGAAAAATATTATGTAGACCAGCTTTCAACACTGACAAAAAGAATTTCTCAGCCAGCCAGGGAGGTCCTAAGACTTGTGGAGAAGTCTGTGCAAAAATAAAGGGCGTTAAAAAAACCCCAAGCCTTCCTTTGCACCGTTTTTAACCTGATAAATCTCCTGAGATTTGAGTTAGACACTTGATAGGCAATTTTTGTGCGAATAAACATGTCTCTAAATTATTCATATGGGCATCATTTTGACCACAGACAGTTCAATATTATTCAATTTAATCTAATTGTTTAATAACTAGGTGTCCTGGGTTCAGCAGTAGCAGTAATTTTTTCTCCTTCTTAGTAGCTGGTGCAGCTCTGTGTTTCTAACTTTCAGCCTGAGAACAGTACTGATAATACCCATGTTTGTAGCTACTGCTTAGAATGTTTACAAT
>WYDI02008527.1:0-12967 GCA_009867235.2 Psittacus erithacus | reverse complement strand
TTATCAGCGCTGTTCCCAGGCCGAAAGTCAGAAACACAGCACTGCACCAGCTACTGAGAAGGAGAAAAATGACTGCTGCTGCTGAGCCCAGGACAAATGCCTTTTTAAAAGGTGAACTTGGAATCGCTTGAGTCAGGAATTACAATCTTGTGAAGCATTGTTGTGTTCTAGCTGTGACAAGGGGGAGGCAGTGAAAACAGATCCAAACAGTAAAACTCTGATGTGTTAAACCACAGAGCATTAAAGCTTTACCAGTCCTGAAATCAGAAATAATGCACCTGAAGGTAATTTAAACACTGCTTAATCATTAAAGAAAATTCTTTCCAGTGGAAATCTGGTTACAACCAGTGTCAGAAACTGGTTTCTTTTTACCCTTTAATTGCTTAGGAACTCAGGCCCTGCATAGAAATGCAGGTTTATGTGCCAGTGAAGATTTATGTTGCTGTTAAAAAGTGTAGCAGTTGGTATGGTTTGTGGTGGGAAGGAGCAGGAAAGGCTTTGTAGGTTAGGTTGGTTTTCCTCTGCTCATCATCATACTTCAGCATGCCTAATCCAAAGGTTTACAGTAACCTGCAGTTCTGTAATGTCTTGTGAGCATAGTGTGCTGCTTTGTAGCCAGACAGATTATCAGGAACCTGATCCTGTGCATTTGTTGAGGAGTATGAGTCTGTCATCTCTGCATATAAGTTAATGGGAAAAATACCTGTAATATCTGCTGCATTGTTATTTTGTAAGGAGTGATGATTTTTTTACATCCTTCCATGGAAGGAGGATCAAATCCCTGTTAGTGTAGGAACAGATAAGAGAGAATCCTGTAACATAAACAAGGCAAAGCTCGAAGAAGATAATTTTAAGATAGGGCGAACACAGGAAATGTCCTTCAGCTTTATGAGTGCAGTGCTTAACTGAATCACATTTTTGTGGTTGATCTAGGCAGTATCTTAGGCATTCAGTAGCAGTGTGTGTATCTACTAGGGTCGAGCAGCACCATTTGGGACATCTTTGTTTTTGGACTTTTTCAGTGCAGTGAGGTTGCTGTTGTTCAGTTGAGTTACTGTTTGCATTGTTACAGAAGCACTGAAAGTGCTTGTCAAACAGTCTTTAACCTGAAATGCCATCTTTTAATTTCACTGGTAATTTCTTAGTTAATAGACACTGTTGGTGCTGTTTCTTGCAAGCATTAACAGTCATTGGTTATGTACTTTGCAGGTTTCATATTTACTGGAATAAAACCCGCAGTTACTTTAATTCTGGTAATGCTAATGCTCACCCTTTTCTTTCTTAGAATGATCAGTCAACTGGAGATATAAAAGTCATTGGTGGAGATGACCTCTCAACCTTGACTGGAAAGGTATGACTCTTTATATGTTTAAAACCAAACAAAACCACTAGAACAGACATACCTGCATGGTTTTAAGGCTGCTCTTTTACTGTGTGAAGATAATAGAGTTAAATGAAAATTGATGAGTTTTATTTCAATATTTGCCACTGTATATAGGGGAGTGGATAAGCCCCACCACAGCTGTTGAGTTTAGTCTGAACCTAACTAAACCCCATTCTGTTGCAGTCAGTGAGAAGAGAAGGAAATAGGAGAATGTAAACTGGGAATCTACTGTTCTCCAGTGACTCTATGGTGATCACTGAGCCAGATATCTGGGGTTAAAGCGTCACTCCCTCCTGCTCTGGCAGAGTGTGTTACCTTACCCTTCTCCTTAAACATGTGATGTCTAAGGCATGTACATCACAGTTCAACATAAAGGATGTAGGTAATAACAGATACGTACATGTCTCTAGTATGACACTCTGCTTTAGAAGAATACAAATGGTGTAGACTCTGTTTTGATCTCTTTTGCATATGTTTAGAATTCTCAAAGTCTAAATAATTTAGAGACCATTTTGTTCTCAGCATGAGACATTGAGGAGAATCTCATTCCCAGCTAATGGTTATTGCAGCATCAGATTTGTCAACGACATAGAATTCACTGTTACGTGTGTAAACCAACATAAGCGATGTTGGTACAACTATTTAACTGCAATTGAAATTAATAAGTTAGAGATTAATATATGTAAAGAATTGTCTATTCTCTAAATGTTAATGGATTTTTCTTACTTTTCTTTTTCCTCCTGCCAGAACGTTTTGATCGTAGAAGTAAGTATCATGTTCTTGTGTGTGACTGGTAAGAGAGTTCTAATAGAAGTTGTTCTTAAGCCAGAAAACCTACAGTTTCTGGTTTCAAGGCTTCTGATTCCAGGCCTGAATTTTGAAAGTGGGCTCTGAATTTGCAATTATCTGTGCTTTGAATTTTCCAGTTGCATTCAGCTGCTAAATTTAGCAAGGAAAATATCCATGTAAAATTGTTCTATTTGCTTTCGGTTTTCTGACATTCTGGCAATTCTAAAATGTCTTTTGTTGTTTGTTTAGTTTCAAAAAGTAGCCCGATCAGGTGGTATTAAAGCATATTTTTGTTCTGTGTTTATAAAGCAGCAAGCTAGAAATTAAACTGCAAGGGTAGAAAGATGTTCCTTGAAGGAGTATCCTAAAATACATGAGAAACACATCTGAGCCCAGTGTCGCTGTGTGTAGTTTGTTTAGACAATGGTGATGTAGAGAATAGTAATTCTCAGTGAGCATCGTGCAATGGCTAAATTCCCATTCCTCTGTTTTGTCATGGTGCTTTGGGTGATACCAGGTACAGTACACCTCAGTTTGATTGCTTAGTTGCTTAATTCTTGCTCTCATACCTCTTTCTTGATGGGCAGAGTTGCTTATTGTTATGGCTTTGATAAGGCTGTTCTGGAGTAAGATTGCCAATTTCAGGATAGGGAAGCAGCAGCCGTAGGCAGCAAAAATGGGTGTACAGTCTCATAATGTCTTCATGCTCCACATAATGGAAATGGCTTGTTTGTAAGCAAAGAAACAGCTATGGCAACTGCTTCAGCAGCCAAAAGGAAAGATGTTTCCTCTCATAAAATGTGGTTTTAAGGATGTTTTTTTGTTGGGGTTTTCTTTGAGAAGGTTATGTTATTCCACAGGAAACACATTCAGTTCCAAAACTCCTACCAAAATAGTATGTATACAGCAGTCATCTGTGTGACCACTGGTGTCCTTTGAAGTATATTTTGCTTCAGGTAGGTGGATACATCTAATTATGTATCCGCTCTGTTGCAGATGAATGTATGTCTTTAAAGCCCCAGACAGTTAACTAGGTTAGTCCCTCATGTGTTCAGTGAATCATTACCCCATGACTTGTCTTAGACACTGTCAAATATGAACCCTTTACGGATCACTGTTTTAACTGTCAAACAGTACAAATGCACATTTATTGGGGGTTTAATATCTTATGCTCCAGAGCACCAGGCTTTCCTATATTGCATCCCTTTAATGTGCAAAAGAAGCTGATCAAAACGGAGATTCACCTCCAATGTACAGATAATCACACAATAAATGCAGTAATAAGCTCTGTTTTACAGTGTGGAAGTAGCTACGTGTGTTTATTCCCCAACTTCCGTTTTTATCTGTGGATCTGTATGTCTTTAACTTCTCTTGAGTTTATAACCCTGATTAAAAGCATTACATGTGAAAGGTGGTATTGCTGCTGGGTGCTCTGTCGAGTTCTTTGTTTGATATTATAATTGGGAGTCATGGGAAAATAAGCTGAAACCAGGACATTGCTGCTTCTGTGTTATCTGCCTCCTTCACTTCAAACAGCCTTGATTCCAGACCAGGGTATGGACTGTTTCTCTAAAGATAGTGTTATTATTTCAGTCCAGATGAGGAGTCCATTTCTGATCCTCAGTTGTAAGCCATATATTCTTTTTTTTTCTGTTTATCTGTACAGTGGATAGGATTAAAGCAGTGTGTGTCAAAATCCCTTTTTAGCGTGTTTGAGTATAGACTTCAGAACTGCACCCAGATATTCGCAGTGCAATTTCTCCAGCTATTTCTTGGATCTGTAATGTAAATTGCACTCCTTTTTCTTTAATTGCAGTAATGGGTTGTTCTGCTTATTTCCCCTTTGCTGTAACTGAGCTCAGCCCAAGACTAATGTTACTCTTATCATGTTCAAATTAAACATTGTTTGTCTAATAGCTACAAGAAGCACAAGCCATGAAATCTCCAAAAGGAGCCAGGAATGTCATAGTTCAGTAACTGCTTTCAAAGTCACAGTTATCCACAATTAAGAACTATTGTTAATGTGTGTGATCACTTGGCTCAGCATAGTTGCATGAGCACAGCGTGGTGTTACGTGTCACGTATATTTGATCACAGATAGGATTTTGGCATATTTTGATGCTGCTGAGGATGACCAGTTTCTGTGTTAGAAACTTGAAAATGCTTCTCTGACATGGTTACTATTCTTTCTTATGTGAGGTTTTTTTATTCTCAGGATATAATTGATACTGGTAAAACAATGAAGACATTGCTGTCTCTGCTTAAGCAATACAATCCAAAGATGGTGAAGGTAGCCAGGTAAGTTTTCCATGATGTTATTTGTGCTGTATTTCACATTAAGAAGGACACGCAATGTTTAAAGAAAACAGTGCATAATACATTTCCATGGGAGAGAAAAGGGAGGGAACATTTCTGCAGGAGTCCTATATGATATGATCTGTTGAAGTTCAGTATATAAACTCCAAAAGCACTTCTGCGTATTATGAGAACATATGTTTAAGGCTGGCCCTTTCCAGTCTTGCTGCTGGAAGAATTTTAGTGCTTCAGAAGGGAATAGCTTGTGCATGCCTGGTACATGGAGTCATAGAATGGTTTGGGTTGGAAGGGGCCTTAAAGCTCATCCACTTCCAACCCCCTGCCATGGGCAGGGACACCTTCCACTAGAGCAGGTTGCTTTAAGCCCTGTCCAGCCTGGCCTAGAAAATGTCATGTCCTGCCTTATTGTAAGGTTTGTGGGATTTTACCACTGAAGTCCACATTAGATTTAGAAGTATATGGAAGAATTTAAATCTTTTGAGCTTAAAAATACCGTCTGAAGTTGATAAAGTTATTTTCAACACACATTTAGTTCATAAGTGTAGACCTTTACTAGAAAAGGAGGTGAAAAAAATCAGTGGTTGTCACTTACATATATGTAATATCTGTTCAAACATACTTGTTTCTCCTTGTGGTGTCCCTGCGCAATAGAAACCTTTTTTAGTTTGCCTTCTTTAATGGTAGAATTAAATTAGTTTGCACACTAACATCATTGTTTGCGTAGTGTGCATGGTGCAGCTGAGCTTTAGAGGTTGTTCTGTGCCAGTTATCCAGCCGTATGCTCTTCTAGGCTTTTCGATGTACTTGGATCAATTAGTTTTGAAGCAGTTTATAATTAAGTAACTTGCAAACAACAAGAAATATTGGGGATAAAATTGTATTATTGACCAATATCAACATTCTTCCTACTTCCTTTTTATAATTGCATCTTTTGCACTACTGTGCTGTGGGTGTGCATTCTGCAAGAAAACCATAGTTATTGCTGGGGATTAGAGATAAAGCAGAGCTGTGAGTGGTATCTAATCAGTTGTGTTGCCATAACAATGTCAAAGCAGTCATTAGACACAGGAGACCAGCTCTTCCTGCTGATAATCTGGAGGTGACCTGCTGAAGGTGAGGTGCTTGAGGATTTCTCTCTGGCTGGATTGGTGTGCCAAATTTTAGGTGTTTGTCACTGACAAGTACAGCATGAATATAAGACGGTATGGGCAGAGTCCAGTTCCCTGTTGTTTGAACCTGTTGCAGTAATTTGGGTCTGTTCAAGACCTGAGCAGGTAGCTTTCAGAGTAATGTTCTCAGTCACTTCACTTGCCTCTCTTCAATTTCTTTTTCCCCTCCTCCTCTCTGACAGTTCAGCAGCTGTGGCAGGGAGATGTGAATTAATGTGATTTGGGAGTTTCTTTGATCAAATCTGAGACCAGTTCTCATGACTAGAAGTTTCAGAACTGTTTAAAATGGAAACTGACTCTGACACCTTGAGGGGCGACCCATGAGAGAAGGAGCTCTGTGCTTAATGCACAAAGTTAAGCTGACCTCTGTTTCTGTTCAGCCATTGGCTACCTTTTCTTTTCCTCCTGAAGCTTCTGTGTCTCAGAGACAGAGACGTCAGGCCTGGGGGGCTGCCTTCTAAGGGTTAGATGTGCTTAACTGAATAAAGAGCAAATCAAACTAAACTAGCAGGGCATTTCTGTCTGCTCCAGTACCCCCAGCTCTGTATCTCCATGCATTTTGCACCTCTGACTTAATTCTGGAAGTATCATCAGAACCAATTGCATTTTCTTCCTGGAGTTATTAGTACTGACAGTAAAAAGCAGTTGAGGACTTGTTCCACTGGTGCAGTGGAGGTTGCATTGAAGCATCAGAACTTTTGGTTTGTAATACTGATGCCTTTGAAAAGAGCTCAGTGGGTCTGGCCAGATCCCAGGTTGTCACCTCTTTAGCTCTAAGCTAAATTGCGCCTGAAGTTCCTAACACACTTTTCACAATGACAGTCCATCCAGCTCAGTATCTCCTGGCCCCTTTCTTGCAGACCTGTTAGTTATCCTTTAGGCTGTGAACAATTCATGATTTGAGAAAGTTTTGCTTTTGTCATTAGGATTTGTTGTACCTGCAAATAATAGCTTGAAATACGTGTAGTTATGGTTTCATTTATGCACACATAGCCCAGATTCAGCTTCATTGTCATCAAAATGTATGTGGTTCTTTTCTGTGTTTCAGTTTTATATTGGTTTTCTTTGACAGTTTGTTGGTAAAAAGAACTCCTCGAAGCGTGGGATATCGGCCAGACTGTAAGTGACCTTTTAACAACCATTACTCATTTTTAAACAGATGTCAATGCGTTGTGTACCCTTTTGCTCTTATTTTGACAGAATTAATCTGGATTTGATGTGATGCTTTTTTGTCTTCCCCTTAACTTTCTGTAACATTTTACTGTATGAAAAGCAAACTTTGGTATTTTGGTCTGCGTTACACCCTTTTCATGGGTAAATCCTCCCAGTTTGGTTGTAGTCAGATCGCTTTGGTCAGCAGAATCTGCTGGATACACCTTTGACACCTGGGAGTGATTTGAGTGCCTACACCTAGTTACCTTATGCTGTTTGGATGTCCCCAGTAATGTAGGAGGACCACGTGGGGTAGCAAGTCTGATAAAAGTTTACTGTGATAAGATGCCTAAATTGGCAGAAACTAGGTTATGTCTGGGCATCTGAATTAGTCCCTTCTTGTCTTCTCCTGTCTATCCCAAGGCCATAAAGAAAGGAACAGGATCCACAGCAGACAGTGGTACCAGAGTGACAGCTCCTCCTGCCTTGGGAAGGGCTTTGTGTTGTAACCCTGTTCCAGAGGCTAAATTCCTGTTGATCTGAACCATGTACTTTCACTATGGAAGTGGAGTGAATTTAGCAGCAGAATCGCATCCTCTTCCTCCTTCTTTTCTAGGTTGTAAGATATTCTGGAGCTGAAGATTTTCAATGCCTTAAAGCTTGACTGAGGTGCTCCCCTCAGTCAAGGATGCCCCTCATTCCTGAGATCTTATTATGGGCTTAGCTGGGTTAATGGTCTGCTTCTGAGCATCATGCAGCAGATGCCTTATTTTGCCATCTGTGCACAGAGGCAACCTGTTTAGTGCAGGACATGTGAGCTCTGAAAGAAGAGGCAACAAGGCTGGGCCTCTGTTTTATCTCTGTGTTGTTAGGCCAGGTAGACAGTAAACATCGCCTTAATGTTTCCACAAGTGCACACAGCCTTTTCTTTGACCTGTACAGTTCATCTCTGTTTTCCTTACAGAGAAAACCACGCAGCTTCCCTGTGCTCAGAAGCCTTTCAAAACAACCCAGACTATCTGTTTCTGTAACCTGCAAGTGACTCCATAAAGAGCAGAGTGCTGTTTGCGCTTCACTGTTCCCTGTACCAGGGAATCAGTGTCTTAAGATGTGCTTTAGCAGTCATAGTATATTCCTGCATGTCAGGCCATTGCCTGCAAGTTGCAAGAACAGCCTCCATGCAGGCAGTTCCTGAAAGGTGAAGTGTTGGTTTCCCTGCAGTAACTGTGGGTCTGATACTCATATTATCCCGTGCTCCCTCTCTCAGCCTTTCGTAGAAAGTCCTATTGGCCTTGAGCATCCTTAGCTTTGAAGGAGCTGACAACTGAACCTTCCTTTTCGTCATGCCTGTTGGTACCTCTCCTGCACCATGCTGCTGTGTAGGAACCAATAAACGCATCCATTTAATTTTGCTTTAGTTGTTAAACTAAATCAGGAAAGTCAGTTAGACTTTTAAAACAGCTCAAATGTTAATCTGAAGGTACTTGAGCGGAAGAAATGAAATGAGTAGGGATGCTTATATCCCTATAGCATTCCACACTGCCTCTGTAAAAAGGTCCAATGAACTCTAGGAAGTTCTTTTCTAACATAATGGTGCCTTATGGTCTTTTTCAGTTGTTGGGTTTGAAGTGCCAGACAAATTTGTTGTGGGATACGCCCTAGATTACAATGAATACTTCAGAGATTTGAATGTAAGTGATTTCTTCTGTATATTCTTGTGCATTTAAAACCAGGGAGGAAGGGAAGGTTCCTCACATCACCCTCCCTTCTCTCTGAATCATGCCTCATGTGCAAATGTTCCTTTGATGATGCAACGATGAGAGCAAATCCTAGAGCAGCAGGAGAGCATTTTGGAACTCTTAAGAAACTAGAAGCTATTTTGCTGCACGCAGAATTGAGGCAACACATCTCCTGTGAGCTCTGAAATAAGTTTGTGAAAGTTTCTTAGGTTGCCAGATGTCTACAACAAAAAAGTGCATTGGTTTGGTTATGTTAGAGTTGGAGAAGAGAGACCTTGGAGTTAAAAGGGGTTCAGCTTTAATTCTAAGTCATTAATTCTTTGTCTGGGTCTCACTCAGCAGACGTTGGGTGGGACAATGAGGGGGAGGAGGAAAAAGGCAATGTTGAGATTTTTAGACAGAGAAAGGCTTAATGTGTTCTGCATCAGCAGTATCACGGGTGTCTTGTTCTGGAACATGTAGCGTGCTTGTGCTTCTCTCAGAAGCACATTATTGAAAATGCATGTAAACCACTGATCTCTTACATTACTTTTCTAACTTCTTGTTTCAGCATATCTGTGTGATCAGCGAGACAGGGAAGCAGAAGTACAAAGCATGAAAGCACAGTTGGAGTGCTGTGTGTGACAACAGAGCTTTCACATGTTTTGTCTACCGAGTCCCATCTTTCACAGGCTTCAACTCTGGTACACCAGCTAAACTTGTAGAATGCCCCCATTGTCCTGTGCTTACTATAATTTATTGCATGTACAATATAAGAGCTCGTCTTGTTCATTTGTATTTTAGAGATGGAAACAACTAGTGCAGTTCTGCACTCCTGATTTTGATTTGCACTATGACTCTACCGACTATTGCTGCCCCTGGTTGGGTTGTGCTGTTTGTGAGCTCCAGAGTCTAACTCTTGCGGTGGTAAATTGCTTAAACCTCATCAACCCAGAACTGAAATAGTTCCAAGTACTGTAAATGTCAAACATTTTATGATAGGGAAGTCTATTAGTAATATTTTTAAAAGCTGTAATTTAAGTTTTATATTTTAATGCACAAAATGTGATTGTGATTAATGGATCGTTGCACCCTTGGGTGTTAGAAAGCATGAGAAGCAGCCAGTTACAGTATCTGTACTCTCCAAGGAGCCCATTCAGATCTCCTGGAGTTGCCTTACTGCTGTAAAGGAAAGTCTGGGTGAAAAATGTCCTTTTTGTTTTATAGTTTTCTTTCTCTTTCTAAGGAGCTGGAGTGACAAAGCAGAATGTTTAAAGTCTCATTCTAGTGGAGCTGCCTGTTTCTGTTAGAGGTTTCTTTTGTCTTTCAAAATATCCATCAGTCAGTGGAATAGCCTTTGCAATTTAAACAATTTTAATATATTTGTGGGGAAAAAAAAGGTATTGTAATGTTTTACTTTATAAGATCTGCAAAACAAAGTACTTTAAATAAAGGCTGTCTCTTTAAAATTAGCCCCATCCATCGATGCCCCTCAGTCTGTATATTAAAGTGCTCTTGACATTTTCCTCGCGGTGAGGTTTTTCCTGAGTGTTTCTGTCAGTGGAAGCAAACTCTGCATTTGTCTTTGTAGAGCCTTTAGGTGATGGTGTCCTGCCTATAAGAGAGACGAAAAAGTGTGGAGGGAAAACACTGCAACACCTGCATGTTCTATAACCAGACTGGATGTCAGAGATGGTTTAAGCACTGTCCTTTGTTCTGTTCTGGCAGAAACAAAGAGCGGAGATTATATGGTCATGAAACACACATGCAGGTAAAAAATCCAAATACAACCATTCTCTAAGTCCCTGCCCATGGCATGGGGTTAGAACTGGATGAGCTTAAAGGTCCCTTTCAACCCCCACCAGGCTGGGATTCTGTGATTTAGGTTGGTTTCATTAACACCTCTGTACTGAGTTTTAATTCTCGGTGTGGCAGCCCTTCTTCCACTCTGTGCTCAGATTTAATGCTCCTCAGTGCTCAGTACATAACGAAGGTTTTGCCAGCTTGTTCTGAAGGCTTTTTTCTGTGGCTTAGAGGTTTGAGTCATGTTTCTGTACTTCTACTGTTGTCCATCCATGGCGTGTTCCATTACAACCGTAGTAGTTAGCGGCAACTCTAAAATACCTGCCCCGGTTAAGATGCTTACACAAATACTGTGATCTGGGAAAGAGAGGTTTAATTAGTCAGAACAAGGGGTTTGTCTCCCAGACCAGAGCTGGAGTAGGGAAATCACAGCTCTTGACGGGGTTGGAACTGCAGGGACATGTGGGGTGGTCACAAAAGAGGTTTGGGAAGATGCTGTTGAGCTGCACTGAGCCCAGCTCTGCCTCCTGACCCCTCTCGCCTGGAGCAGACGGAGTGGGTTCAGGTTTAGAAACCCCAACCTTACTGAATGTTCCCACGTTCCAAACACCGGGGAACAGGCACTTGGGTTTGGTTGCATTTCTTCATGTAGGTGTTTGTCCAATGAAGTTTATCACCCCACAGGGATTCCTCCTTCAAAGGCTTTTGTTGCTGTATGAATATGGTTCAGAGAAGAAGGTAGCCACTCTCCAGCCTTGCTGGACCAGCTCTAACACTGCAGCCATTCACAGCACCTACAGGAAGGGAAAGTCTCACTTGAGCAAAGCTGAAAATGCAATTGGTACTTTTATTCAGACATTTTGGGTAAAGGCTGGGGTTTTAGTCACAACTTTGCAAGTTAAATGCCAGCTTTCTGCAAGCCAGACGTGTATTGTTAAAGCATTATGAAAGCACAGAGAAAATCTTGTATTTGAACATTTATGTGGCATTTGAAATACATTCTAGTTCCATGGTTTATGAATCACAAATGTACGCTGGAAAAATGGGTTTGGCTGTTTGTAGGCATTGCTGTGCTGTCTTACCCGCTGACATCTGCCTGCCTTGTACTACAGATGAGTGGCTCTGCTTTGTGGTGTCTATTCTTCTCACTGCTCAGAACCAAAGTGCAGAGCT
Organism: Psittacus erithacus; assembly: GCA_009867235.2. NCBI lineage: Eukaryota > Metazoa > Chordata > Aves > Psittaciformes > Psittacidae > Psittacus > Psittacus erithacus. The sequence continues at coordinate 1,463 of WYDI02008527.1, read as the reverse complement.
GGGAGACGAGCTGAGAAGTCTTCATGTGAACAGAGCTGGCACTTCGCTGGCAGGGGGGGTTTGAATCCCAGTTGGAAAAGCGAGGCAAATGGGGGTCTTTAAGTTGCCCTGTGGGTGTATATCCTGAGTGATTCCATGTTGCTGCTTCATTGTGTGTGATGCTCTCCTGTCCAGGATAATCCAGCACGGAGGAGCTAACACTACTTCAAGGGAGCTGGATGCTCATGATCCATTCAAGGGTTGCCTGTGGTGTCTTCTGCCTTTAGTTCCCATTCAGGTTACGCCTCACAAGATCAGATCTCGACTGTCTGCAGGTACTTGTATAAGCAAATGAGACATCACCGCAGCTGGGGTTCTTTTTTGTAGTATTTCAGGACTTTGATGTATTGAATTTCACAAGCAGATGTAGTTTGATGACTGTTCTGATGGGGAAATTGCCCTGCAAAGCTGCCGGTGCCCAGCAAGGCCACAGTCACTGCAGACACCACAGTGAAGAGGCTTGGAAAAGTGCAGAGCTTCAGCACCATGGAAGAACTAGCAGTGAGGATTCGCATCCCAAGGGCTGCTGGAAAAGGATCGTGCCAGCACGAGACAGGTAGTGAAAGGCTGGTGGAGCACGGACCTGCCGCGGTGTGTGGATCCTTCCCACGGCCAAAGGGATCCTGGAGCTGCTGTTGCCAAGCGCTGATGGGGCTGAGCAACGTCTTTGTCCATTCACTTCCACAGGAGGCTCTGGAGCTGCTGCGCCAGGGGGGTCCCCAGCCAACTCAACACCATCCTCTGGCTGGGTACCATTACTCAGGTAACCTCCAGCGTGGGGCTCTGGCCTTGGGCACTTGCTCTCTGAAGGAGCAGAGATGTCGGTAGGACAGTGAGGAGCTGTGCTGACATCTCTCTGCCTGCGGTGGTCTCCTCATTTATACCTCATGGGCCATTCCCAGGTATGGACATGTGGACCCCACTGGAGCAGCAGCTCTTTGACAAAGCGTTTTGCCAATACAAGAGCAATATCCACCAGCTATAGAAGGAGGTAAAGCTGCTGGATGGATTTGTTGTATGTGTGTGCCTTCAGGGTTTGCCTCCAGCATGGCCCTTACAGATTGCTTCTGGTTTGCTCACAACAGATTCCAAGTAAGTCCGTGTTGCAGTGCATTGAATATTACTATACCTGGAAGAAGAAGATCCACTTTGGCTGCAGATGGTTTCCATTGATGGGAGGGAAGACCAAGAGGCTGCTGCAGGAGGTGGAGGAGGCTGAAGGGAAGGTGCTCAGTTATTCCCCATTTGACACTTTGGGGCAGGAAAGGGCGACTCCGCTCCCAGCACTCACAATCAGCTCAGTTTTCTGCCGAGGTGCCCATCCTCACCGTCCCATTAAAGCGGTTTTGGGCTCATTGGTGTTCAGGGGAGCTCACTGGGGCAGGCTCAGGCTGATAGCTGGGGTTCATGCTCAATGTAACATT